>SJYO01042875.1:2111431-2328692 GCA_006410555.1 Capra ibex | reverse complement strand
CCTTTGACTAGGCTAAAGAAATAAAACCCCAAACGAATATATGGAAAACAATGTATATCCCTACTTATGTCTCAGTGCACCCCCAGTCGTCAGGACTGGAAATAGTTTTAGTTCACGAAGTGTATTTTTCCAGGATCCCTAAAATACTAGGAAAGAAAGACTATTGGCTTTTGAATATAAAAGGTTCCCACAAAAAAGAATTTGGTCCGTGGTGGGAGGTTTATTTCAATCTAAGGATATCCCACTCCCACATCACTCAATGTTAGTTCTTTCCTTAAATAAATTGGGTTCCAATTGTACTAATTAGAATTTCCAATTATGAATAAAGAGGATATATGAATTTCCAATTACGAATAAAGAGGATATACGATCAATATAAGTAATATTCCCATCCCTTATACCTCTAAATCGTCGTTTGTAGTCGGGTTGTTTACTTTTAGGAAAGTTTCTATACTATTTCAATGTAAGAATGTATCTTTCCTGTGTCACTATATATTGTTTCATGTCACTAGATAATGTTTTCACTTTTAGGTAATTGAGTTTTTCAGATCATAACNTGTCACTAGATAATGTTTTCTCTTTTAGGTAATTGAGTTTTTCAGATCATAACGATTGTAGTTTTTGATGATATAAAGGAAAAGATATAAGGTGTATGTAACTAATTATATAAGGATCCACGGATTCCTATACCTCCGGACCACCGTTAGTAACTGAGTTGTTCTTCTTTTTCGGGATACGATTAATTCTGAGAGTTTTATGAGGTTTTGAGAGACACGACAAATACCAATTCTCCATCATTTGTTAGTGCACCCATCACCGTCCTCATACCTATTAGGACAGTGTGTTCGATCAGACAGTCGTCTCTCCAAACTGGACTCTGTAGGAACAGGGTGGGTCTCGTCCCTTAATCGTCGTTAATAACTGTGCTGTTTACTTTTCGGGAAGTGGTTATATTAAGGATTGGTTGGGTGATATGATTATTAAAGGTTGAGGGGTTTTCTTAAACGGAAATCATTCAGATTTTGTAGAGCACGGAGAGTCTAACTCTCCGACATTTGTTAGTGTACACCGGACTGCTTGGATATGTCCGCCCGATCTATTGGAAGTCTCCTCAGGCATTCAACTTTGTGAGAACAGTGCGGGTCTTTAAAAATAACGGAACCTCGACGTGCAAATGAGGAAGAGGCTCTCTTTGCCAATACCCCCTCTCGGGGGGCATTTCAGTCTCCACATCCACTCTCGTATTTTGTCTGAGACCAAAACCCCATCTACGAGTCCTTGTCCCCCAGAGGACTCCGAACGCATACGGAGTCCGCATACCGCATACGGTTCGGAGGAAGGAGTACTGGAAACGGTACCCGCCTCAAGGAGTGCGACCGGGGACTGTCTATACACACATGATAAATGGTTATCTATTTGAAGATCTAGATAACTTAGTTCCTTTTTCACACTTGAAATGAATGATCGTTTAAAGTATAAAACTTTGGATTTTGAGTAAAAGGTCTTTTCATAAGATCGGACGAACACTAATAAAATTGCTACCGTTTCATCTTTGGTCTTTTGAATTTTTTTACGATACATTCACAAGTAGTCTAACTTTATTTTTTCTTAGGAATACAAACATCAAAAGTAAAAAGAAACAAAAATTTTAACCTCGTATAAAATTTACATATGTAATAATAATTTTACATATGAATATACGGGAGGGAGAACTCGAGAGAGGGTGAGGGGGTAGGATGGGGAGATCAGTAGTGTCTCGTATTTCGACTCGAAGGACACGGCATCAAATGAAAATTAAAACATGTGTAAAGTTCTTATGAAGTTTCAGTGGGTTCTCTTGAGTTTAGAAGTTAGTCGGGAGCAAAAGACCAACAAGTTCGTAAGACATTAAAGGTTCGAAGATCAAAATCATTAAACAGTCACTAGACTCCCTTTACGTGTGTGCGTGAGTTAGAAAGTACTCAGTAGAAGTCGGGGTTCGTGTCATCGATACTCCTATTGTGAAAAAAAGGACAGAAACTGTAAAGTCAAGAATTGAAACCTTTAGACAGACGTCAACCTAATTCAAATTTATACTACAGTTCAAAAGGTGATAGAGTACTCTTTTTGTACAGAGAGGATTCAGATTTAACACAAATTTATTCAGATTAACACGAATGAGAACATAATTAAGCCCCTTAAGGATCTAAGGAAACGTCTCTTCCCTTTTATTGTCACAGGATTGACACCTACTATTCCCTCTTTTAGTGTCTTACTATGTACAGTCGGTAGTCGTCACGAAGAAGTATTCGCTTAATTGTATGTCTTCCCATCCTTCTCGACTTAACCTCTCCAATATCTGTCGTAAACCTACTCTTTTACGTTCTTATCGGTAAAATCACCCGTGACAAAAGAATTGTGACTTTTATGACGTATACCATTAACAAGTTTTTATAAACAAATTTTTTTTCATGTAGTCACTATGACGAAGTGTCCCTCTCTAAATCATATACACTTACAGTCCTTGAAGTTCCTTTCCTTTAAAAACGTGTTACTACCTTCACTTCACTTTACTTCAGAGAGTCAGTACAGGTTGAGAAACGCTGGGGTCCCTGACATCGGATGGTGCGAGGAGACAGGTTCCCTAAAAATCCTTTCTCATGACCTCACCCAACGGTAAAGGAAGAGGTTTCCACAGGAAAAATAAAAAGGTGGTTTTTTACGAAAACTCATCATGTTTCTACTTGATACAATGAATAAAAATATTATACTTTGTTGGTATCTTAAAGACTTCTTCTGAATTAGTTTTCCAGTAACGAGAGAACTGGTGGGAAAGACGAGTTTTTGTGTGGTAGGGGTGTGGTCATGGTGACTTGTCAAGTCACCGGAATCTCAGGAATTTTAGGGACTTAGAAACAAGAGAAAAACATACACCCTTCTTTTATGAGAAAGAGACAAGTACAATAAATAAAGAGGAGTAACAGAGATGTTGGTACTCTAATAAAAAATTTCCATTACTGTGTCGTCACAGTACGATAGTCTCCAATAATTATATCTTATCTTTCAAAGTAAATATGAGAACCACTTGATTAGATTCCTTCACTCCTAGGTCCGATTTGTACTGATCCTCGAACTTTTGTCTACCACCACAATTCTACAAACCCCTCCGACTCTCCCTTTTTCTTCCTTCCCTCTTTTTCTCTCCTGTTTCTTTCACTCTAAATACTTACAGATTGAGTTTGCTAGATACCTTTTGTCATTTATTGATACTACGGATGTAAACGAGTACTTACCAGTATTTATTGTGACCTTAGAAATACTATGACTCGTTAGGTCTGAAAAGTTCACATTCACATCTTAATACGTTTCATTTCTTTTCTTATATTCTAGTGATATCATCTTTAATTATTGGGAATGATATAGACCAAAAGAAGAAGAGACCCGTCATACCCTTCTGAAGGGTCTCAGGGAACGTCAATCCGACTCCAGTATACTGGTCAGAACCGGTTACCTGGCACTGTTCGTACTGAAAGTCACCCTCGGAAAATCCCTTCCTTCCTACTCTAGAGGTATGAAAGAGAAAAGGTCTACGTCACTAGTCACTTTGTACAACTACGGTCTTAGTGTCTCACCTTCCTGAGACCGAGGAACGTAACGGTGTATTTTTCGACAGATCTTATCGACGGACAAACGGTAGTTTCAACCGTACTTATTTTCTGTTTAAAAACAACACATTTCGGTAAATCTCAATCCCCAAATAAACAGTGACGTAATGTCGGATCGAATAGGATTGACCTAACGAATTTATTAACAGTGTTCTTAATTTACTCTTTCATAAAAATTCACAAGACTTTTGTCATTTTATAAAATTTATACTTATCAATTATTAAAACTACTTTCCGAGAGAACACCGTTCAAAAATAATGGTTTATAGAGATACACTTTCATTTTCAGTGAGTACAGGCTGAGAACACTGGGGTACCTGATATATATCAGGTACTTTAAGAGGTCCAGTCTTCTGACCTCGTGAATCGGAAAGAGAAGAGGTCCCCTAGAAGGGTTGGGACCCTAGTTTGGGTCCAGAAGGTGTGACGTCCACCTAAGAAATGGTCGACTCGGTGTTCCCTTCGGGTTCTTATGACCTCGCCCATCGGACAGTGAAGAGGTCCCCTAGAAGGGCTTGGTCCTTAACTCGTCACAGAGGACGTAACGTCCGTCTAAGGAATGGTCAACTCGATAGTCCTAGAGACTGTTTCTCTAGGACTTTTATACACTGTTTCTTAAAAGGTCTTTTGCGAACGACATCAAAAAGTAGTTCATTAATACAGGGTAAATCAGAGTTTTGTAGAGACTACCGTATTATCGTTACTCTACACAAAAAACTGAGATTGTCAATGTACACAGTCATAAATGGAGACAGTAAATAACCGAAATCTAAAACCTATTTGATCAGTTTAAAGGATTCTAAGTATAAAAAAGAAGACACACTACACCACCGTCCTCCATACCCCACCCTCTCTCTTTGTACAAAACTAAATTAGTGACACTCTTACTTTTAATTTCACATACACGGGTTCTTTAAGGTCACGAGACATGTATTCAAGTTTCATGGTTGTCACCCTTTATAGGTTGATTGTAATTTATACAAACTAATGACGTTTAAGCTCACTTACCATTTATCGACTGTTTATATAGACCAGAAACATATTAGAATAGAACACCTTATGTTTCTCCTCTCTTTGTCACTCTTTGGTTCAGTCATCTTCCAAGACTAACTTTCAAACTCTTTTCTATCCACAGAAAGGTAACTGTGGCATAACCGGATCAAGTTACAACTGTAATGGATCGATTCTTCTACCTGAAATTTCTAACCGAATATAAATCTGTAAATTTTGATTGGGTTGACTTACTACACTTATTTCCAACAGGGGACCCCGGTTCTACATCGACAGTAGTTAGTCTGTATTTGGGTCCTACCTCACCTAGAAACGTCTTTTATAAATACAGCCAATGATACGTGAACCCAAAACACCCTATACAGACAAAAAGGTCATCAATTACTACACCACAAATTACACGAGTCCAATCGAAAATTGATAAAAGAGAGAGAAAAAAAAAAGAAAAGAAAGAGAAGAGAGAGGGAAGGAAGGAATATTACAGGATAAGGGTATATAAAACGGGTGAATAGGGTAAAGACTATGTGTTTACCGATTATAAAAATCTAAGGGAAGGATGGGACTTAGGACCGAAACGTAATTACATTTTTTTTTTTTTTTGAAATGTTTCACAGTCTTACTAGAAATTGTACGGGACGAATCAAGGATGATGAATCAACAAACTACCATAATAGGGGTTAACCATAAGTTGAGATCGGGATGTAAGGTTTCATTCAAGATTTTAAATAGAAGTTGACTATAGGTTCTTTATCACCTATTTTTCGAAACCTTTATGAAGTCTCAAGAAAAATATCCACTCCTTAGACTCTGAGTAAAATACACTAGGTCTCGATGATCTAACTGTCTTGATTCTGAACAGGTTTAGGGCCCTAAGGCCACTCGGGTCAAGATTAGTATTGATCGGTACGGATGTAGAGGATGTCCCAGTGTGTACAAAATTTTACGTGTCCGTCTCTCGATATATTCTTTATGACGAAAGAACCAGATAAAGAGGTTTATTTCAGTAGAACTATCGAGTCACTGTAGTCTTAAAAGGTATTAAGAGGTATTATTATGGAAAAGATCCAATTGCACTTTGAGGAACCCTCAGAAATCCAAAAATATATTAAAGAAAACAAGAAGTCTGATTCAGTACAGGTTGAGAAACGTCGGAGTACCTGATATCGTGTGGTCCGAGGAGACAGGAGGTGATACAGGACCTCAGACGAATGTAAGTATAGGTAACCCAACCACTACGATAGATTAGATTCCACTACGACGGGGAAAGAGAAAAACGGAAGTTAGAAAGGGTCGTAGTCCCAGAAAGGGTTACTCAGTTGAGAAGCGTAGTCACCGGCTTCATAACGTGAAATCGAGGTGGTTGACAGGAAGGTTACTTCCCGACCAAAGAAATCCTAACTGACCAAACTGGAGGAACGTTAGGTTTCCTGAGGGTTCTCAGAAGAGATCGTGGTTCCAAGTTTTCGTAGTCAAGAACCCACGGATCTGAAGAAATACCAGGTTAAGAGTGTAGGTATGTACTGATGATCTTTTTGGCATCAAAACTGATATGCCTACAAACAGTCGTTTCATTACAGACGACAAAAGATTACGAGACAGATCGAAACAGTATTGAAAGGAAGTCTCCTCGTTCACAGAAATAAAGTACCGAAGTTAGTGACAGGCATCAGTAAAACCTCGAGTTCTTTTATTTTAGACAGTGACGAAGGTGAAAAGGGGGAAGACATACGGAACTTTCGAAGGGTCCACCGTGTCAACACTTTTTTAGTCGAACGGTTACGTCCTCCACGTAGTCTTTCCCAAAGCTAGGAACTTTTTAGGGTTCCTGTCTTCTCGGACTGTCCGATGTCAGGTACCCCAGTGTCTCAGTCTGTGGTGACTCACTAACTTGCACGTGTATACGACACTTCACTACCTTGTTCTACGGCTCTAGAATCACCAAATCAAAACTCGAAACCGAAGCGACTATCGAGTCAACCATTTCTTTGACGGACGTTACGTCTTCTGGGACAAAACTAAGGACCTAATCCTTCTAGACGACCTCTTCCCGATCCGATGGGTGAGGTCATAAGAACCCGAAGTGAGCACCGAGTCGACCATTTCTTAGGTGGACGTTACACCCTCTGCACCCAAACTAGGGACCCAACCTTTATAGGAGACCTCTTCCCTTGTCGATGAGTGAGGTCATAAGACCGGACCTCTTAAGGTACTTGACATATATCAGGTACCCCAGTGTTTCTCAACCTGTTCTGATTCGCTGAAGGTGAAAGTGAAATCGTCCTAAATTAAACACTAATAGAGTACTCCTATTACGACCTACTCTTTTCTCGACTTCACGTGATTAGTTCCTTTCTTTTCTTTCACTGTTTATGGTTGAGAAACTCTTCTTTATGGTTCTCATTTGAAGAAACAGTCGTAAAAGGATCCCGGTAGAACTGTAAATTGTTGGTATAAACATAAGTTATGTGAAATAAATAATGTGAAAAAAAATCATCTCTGACCATTCTTCAAAGACCCTGGAATATTGATTCATCTGTCGGATAGAGTACAGTAAATCCATTGTGTCACTATTTGGACTTTTTATGCAAATATTGTCTTCTGTTTGTGAGTTGTGAAAATTCCTCATCTCTGTAACTAAAATTATCCCTTTACCACTTTTACCCTTTCTTAAAGGAACTCCTACACTGGAAATTTACCCTGGAAAATCTCAGTTGTGGTCCCTTTTCCTTAAGACTTCTATTTTCTTACGGTATGGATTTATAGGATCGTCAAGTCAAGTCAAGTCAGAGAGTCAGCACAGACTGTCAAAGACTGGAGTACCTGACGTGGTGCGATCCGAAGGGACAGGTAGTGGTTGAGGACCCCAAATGAGTTTGAGTACAGATAACTCAGCCACTACGGTAAGTCGGTAGAGTAGGAGACAGAGGAGTAGAGTAGTGAAGAGGAGGGTGGAAGTTAAAAAGGGTCGTAGTCCCAGAAAAGTTTACTCAGTCTAGAAGGGTAGTACACCGGTTTCATAACCTTAAAGTCTAAGTTGTAGTCTGGAAGGTTACTTGTGAGTCCTGACTAGAGAAAATCCTACCTGACTAACCTGGATGAACGTCAGGTTCTCTGAGTTCACAGAGGAGGTTGTGGTGTCAAGTTTTCGTAGTTAAGAAGACGTGATCGAAAGAAATATCAGGTTGAGAGTGTAGGTATGTACTGTTGATCTTTTTGGAATCGGAACTGATTTGAAACAACCGTTTCATTATAGAGACGAAAAATTGTAGGACAGATCGAAGTAGTATTGAAAGGAAGGTTCCTCATTCGTAGAAAATTAAAGTACCGACGTCAGTGGTAGGCGTCACTAAAACCTCGGGGGGGGTTTTATTTCGGACGGTGATAAAGGTGACAAAGGGGTAGATAAACGGCACTTCACTACCTGGCCTACGGTATTAGAAGTAAAAGACTTACAACTCGAAATTCGGTTGAAAAAGTGAGAGGAGAAAGTGAAAGTAGTTCTTCGAGGAATTAAGAAGAAGTGAAAGACGGTATTCCCACCACAGTAGACGTATAGACTCCAATAACTATAAAGAGGGCCGTTAGAACTAAGGTGAAACACGAAGAAGGTCGGGTCACAAAGAGTACTCCATGAGACGCACATTCAAATTATTAGTCCGACTGTAATGTGTCGGAACAACATGAGGAAAAGGATAAACCTTGGTCAGACAACAAGGTACAGGTCAAGATTGACAACGAAGGACTGAACGTATATCCAAAGAGTTCTCCGTCCAGTCCACCGGACCATAAGGGTAGAGAAAGTCTTAACAGGTGTCAAATAACACTAAGTGGGTCAGTTTCGGAAACCGTATCAGTTATTTCGTCTTGATCTACAAAAAGACCTTGAGAGAACGAAAAAACTACTAGGTCGTCTACAACCGTTAAACTAGAGACCAAGGAGGTGGAAAAGATTTTAGTTGAACTTGTAGACCTTCAAGTGCCAAGTACATAACAACTTCTGACGGAACCTCTTAAAGCTCGTAAAGAAATGGTCACACACTCTACTGACGCTAACACGTCATCAAACTCGTAAGAAACCGTAACGGAAAGAAACCCTAACCTTACTTTTGACTGGAAAAGGTCAGGACACCGGTGACGACTCAAAGGGTTTAAACGACCGTATAACTCATGTCGTGAAAGTGTCGTAGTAGAAAGTCCTAGACTTTATTGAGTTGACCTTAAGGTAGTGGAGGTGATCGAAACAAACATCACTACGAAAGATTCCGGGTGAACTGAAGTGTAAGGTCCTGCAGACCGAGATCCACTCACTAGTGTGGTAGTACTAATAGACCCAGCACTTCAACAAAAAGCATGTCAAGACACATAAGAACGGTGGAGAAGAATTATAGAAGATGAAGACAAACCAGGTATGGTAAAGACAGGAAATAGCTCGAGTAGAAACGTACTTTATAAGGGAACCATAGAGATTAAAAGAACTTCTCTAGACATCAGAAAGGGTAAGATAATAAAAGGAGACAAAGAAACGTGACTAGTGACCCCTTCAGAAAGAATAAAGAGGAACGTAAGAATCCTTGAGACGTAAGTTTACCCATATAGAAAGGAAAAGAGGAAACGAAAAGTGAAGAGAAGAAAAGTGTCGATAAACATTCCGGACAAGTCTGTCGATAAAACGGAAAAACGGAAAAAAAAGAACCCCTACCAGAACGAGGGACAGAGGACATGTTACAGTGTTTTGAAATTAGTCTGTGAGACAGATAGTTGAGATCAGGGAATTTAGATAAAGAGTGAAGGTGACACATAAACATTCCATAAACCAGATCCAGTATGGACTTACCAGATCACCAAAAGGGATGAAAGAAGTTAAATTCAGACTTGAACCGTTATTCCTCAAGTACTAGACTCGGTGTCAGTCGAGGGTCAGAACAAAACGACTGACATATCTCAAAGAGGTAAAAACCGACGTTTCTTATATTAGACAGACTAAAACCACAGTTGGTAGACCACTACAGGTACACATCTCAGAAGAGAACACAACAACCTTCTCCCACAAACGATACTGGTCACACAAGAAAACCGTCCTGAGATAATCGGAAACGGCTTCCGGATCGGAAATGAGGTTCCGGTTTAAACGGACAATGAGGTCCACAAAGAACTGAAGGATGAAAACGTAAGGTCAGGGGATATTACTTTTCCGAAGGGACCACCGAGTCTCCTATTTCACAGACGGACGTTTCGTCCTCTGGGTCCAAGTTAAGGACCCAACCCTTCTAGGGGACCTCTTCCTTTACCGTTGGGTAAGGTCATAAGAACGGACCTCTTATGGTACCTGTCTCCTCGGACCGTCCGATCTCAAGTGTCCCAGCGTTTCTCAGTCTGTGCTGACTCACTGAAGTGGTTGTGTATTACTTTTCCTGTAGAAAACCCCCGAAATCAAGATTTTCCAAAACATCCAGAAGTATCTTGGCAAGTTAAAGTCGAAGAAGTCACAATGACCAACCCCGTATCTGAACCTAATGACACTATAACTTACCAAACGGAACCTTTGCTTGTCTCTAGTAAGACAGTAAAAACTCTAACGGAGGTTCATGACGTAAAACCCGAGAAAACAACTGGTACTACCGATGAGGTAAAGAAGATTCCCTAAGGACGGGTGTCATCATCTATATTACCAGTAGACTCAATTTAAGTACGTAAGGTCAGGTAAAATCAAGAGACTAAGGATTTTACAGCTGCAAATGAGAACGGTAGAGGACGAACTGGTGAAGGTTAAACGGAACCAAGTACCTGGATTGTAAGGTCCAAGGATACGTTATAACGAGAAATGTCGAAACCTGGAACGAAGGTGGTGGTCAGTGTAGGTGTTGACCCACAACAAAAACGAAACCGAGGTAGAGATGTAAGAAAGACCTCAATAAAGAGGTGGCTAGAGGTCATCGTATAACCCGTGGATGACCGGACCGTCACTACTCGCCGACGTGACCTCGCCATTCGTCGGCTCTCCTATATGGGGTGCAGGTTCTAGTCCTCGATACGGACACGAAACGACCTCGTCGGTACTTCTCTATGGGATACAGGTTCCAGTCTTCACCGCCGACACGAAACAACCTGACCGGTACTCCTCTATGGGGTGCAGGTTCCAGTCTCTTTGGGGCCATTCTGTCATCCACGACCTCGTCGACACTCCTCTATGGGGTGTAGGTTCCCGTTTCCTCTTCGGGGTCGTTCTACCATACTCCCCGCTTAAAAGTAAGTCTTAGTTTGGGGTAAGGACGGTCTCTGCGATTCTCCCGAGTGTGTTTGGAAAACACGTGGTCCTGGGTCCCTGGGGTGTCTCTGACTCTGTCTTGACACAGACTCGTAGAGGACACCTCCAGTCGTCACCGGACGGTGTCTCTGTCCCCGAGACCCACGTCGTCTGAACCCATACCGTATTCGGGAGAACCTGGTCTAGTGGTAATTGGGGTGGGGGGCCGGGGCCGTATCTCGACGGTCTTGAATGCCCTGACCGTTTATCACGGGAGAACCTGTCGTGTTTGTCTTGGAACACGTGGTCCTGGGTCCTCTTTCTTCGTCACTGGGGTGTTCTCTGACTGGGTCCGAACGGAAACTCATAGGTTCTCAGAGGTCACCTCCGCACCCAGCCACCACCGGACGACGTCCCAACCCCCGTGACTCATATCGTCATGCACGTACCCTACAAAACTTCCTCCAGTGGTAATAGAAGTAATCGAAGAGGTATCAAACTTTCACTTTCTTTCGCCTTCACTTCAGAGAGTCAACACAGACTGAGAAACGTTGGGACACCTGATGTCGGGTAGTCCGAGGAGGTAGGTACCCTAAGAGGTCCGTTCTTATGATCTCACCCAACGGTAAAGGAAAAGGTCCCCTAGAAGGGATGGGTGCTAGCTTGGGTCCAGAGGACGTAACATCCGTCTGTGGAATTGGAGACAAACCGGGGTCCATTTGTTCTTTCTAGAAGTGTCGGTTCAATTAGTGTTACCACACTCGTGAGTGGATCTCGGTCTGTAGGACCTTACACTTCAGTTCACCCGGGATCTTTCGTAGTGATACTTGTTTCGATCACCTCCACTACCTTAAGGCCAACTCGATAAAGTTTACTACGACACTTTCACGACGTGAGTTGTACGGTCGTTTAAACCTTTTGAGTCGTCACCGGTGTCCTGACCTTTTCCAGTCTAAAGTAAGGTTAGGGTTTCTTTCCGTTACGGTTTTATACGAGTTTGATGACGTGTGAACGTGAGTAGAGTGTGCGATCATTTCATTACGAGTTTTAAAAGGTTCGGTCCGAAGTCATTATGCACTTGGTAGTTGAAGGTCTACAAGTTCGACCAAAATCTTTTCCACCTCCTTGGTCTCTAGTTTAACGGTTGTATACGACCTAGTAGTTTTTTCGTTCTCTCAAGGTCTTTTTGTAGATCAAGACGAAATAACTGATACGGTTTCCGAAACTGACCCACTTAGTGTTATTTGACACCTGTTAAGACTTTCTCTACCCTTATGGTCTGGTGGACTGGACGGAGAACTCTTTGGATATACGTCCAGTCCTTCGTTGTCAATCTTGACCTGTACCTTGTTGTCTGACCAAGGTTTATCCTTTTCCTCATGTAGTTCCGATATATAACAGTGGGACGAATAAATTTAATTTACGTCTCATGTAGTACTCTTTGCGACCCGACCTTCTTCGTGTTCGACCTTAGTTCTAACGACCCGCTTTATAGTTATTGGAGTCTATTCGTCTACTGTGGTGGTAATACCGTCTTTCACTTCTCCTTGATTTTTCGGAGAACTACTTTCACTTTCACCTCTCATTTTTCAACCGAATTTCGAGTTGTAAGTCTTTTGCTTCTAGTACCGTAGACCAGGGTAGTGAAGTACCGTTTATCTACCTCTTTGTCACCTTCGTCACAGTCTGAAATAAAAAAAGCCGAGGTTTTAGTGACGTCTACCACTGACGTCGGTACTTTAATTTTCCACGAATGAGGAACCTTCTTTTCAATACTGGTTAGATCTATCGTATAAGTTTTGTCTCTGTAATGAAACGGCTGATTCTAGGTAGATCAGTTCCGATACCAAAAAGGACACCAATACATACCTACACTCTCAACCTGACACTTCTTTCGACTCACGACTTCTTAATTACGAAAACTTCACACCACAACCTCTTCTGAGAACTCTCAGGGAACCTGACGTTCCTCTAGGTTGGTCAGGTAGGATTTCCTCTAGTCAGGACCTACAAGAAACCTTCCTTACTACGATTTCGACTTTGAGGCCATGGAACCGGTGGAGTACACTTCTCAACTGAGTAACCTTTTCTGAATCTACGACTCTCCCTAACCTCCGTCCTCCTCTTCCCCTGCTGTCTCCTACTCTACCGACCTACCGTAGTGGCTGAGTTACTTGGACTCAAACTCACTTGAGGTCCTCAACCGCTACCTGTCCCTCCGGGCTACACGACGTTGAGTAACCCAACGTTTCTCAACCTGTACTGACTCGCTGACTTGACTTGACTTGGTTAGATTAGTGTACCTGGTACCGGAACAGATTGAGTTACTTTGATACTTGGTACGTCAAGTTCCGGTGGGTTCTACCTGCCAATACCGCCTCTCAAGACTGTTTTACCCCAGGTGACCTCTTCCCTTACCGTTTGGTGAAGTCATAAAAACGGAACTCTTGAGGTACTTGTCATACTTTTACAGGAAGTCGTAGAATTTTTATAAAGAACACAAGAAATGACTCGGAGTTCGGATGTCGTTTTTTTGTGTATTTGGAACTGGGATCTTCGAAAGACGTAGTACATTTGGAAACCTCTTTTGTAATTAAATTATACTCCATCGTCCTTCACTTACACAGGAACCCAATCGAACAAAAAGAGTTCGTTTATCAGGTAGGTCAAATGATAGATGACTACGACAAAGAACCTAATATAAAAACGAAAAAGTTATCACCATTTCCTTTCGTATCGGAAAGAATAAGTCTAGACAACAGGGAGGGATATGAGGAAGAAAGAATACGAGTCCCGTGTCTCCACTAGTAGATAGAGATCTTATTTACAATAAAAAATGGTATTCAAAACTACCAAATCAGGACAACCTTTTTGACACAAAGACCTTCGGGGTCTGGTCCGAGGACGACGAATACATGACAAACCCAACAACAACGCACTTCAGTGAAGTCAGCACAGGTTGAGAATACTGGGACACCTGACATCGGGTCGTCCGGGGAGACAGGTACCCTAAAAGGTCCGTTCTTACGACCTACCTCAACGGTACGGGAGGAGGCCCCCCAGAAGGGACCGAGTTCTTCTGTTGACTAGATCTAATATACCTAATACCAAACCAGGGGACCTTATGGGACGCAGAATTACGAGACACTACAGTCTCCTGAGTGATGTGGAGAGACTTGAAGTCAAAGAGATGGCTTCTATTGAACTAACACATACACAAACACACACACACGTGTACATGTGTACATATGTTACATGAAACATCTTTTCGTCGACGAGACTTTTAATCTTTTAGAGTTTAGATAGAGACCGATATAGGGATTAAAAATAGTCCTTTTATACAATGTGACACATTACGGATTCAAAAGGTAAATTCCCCTTTATGTTCTTCTAACTTAAATTTCGACTAGTTGTTACGTTAGTTTATTCGGTTAAACCATTCCTCTGTTCCCATCTTTCTCCGGTCAACTAACGAACTGACTTAATGATAAACTAAATCAACTGGTCTGATTAGTCTTAGTAGGTGGATCATCGGTTCCCATACACATGTATAGTTTTGATACAGTCTTTTCCTGCATCCTTGTAGACGAGTAAACCTGATCACATATGTTTCATACTAACTGGTTTACGAAACTATAGAAAATTAGGATCGACTTTGAAAATCCGTCCGTTTTTGTTATATTACTTTATGTTACCCGAAACAATTCGGAACCTTTCATCTATTTTAACAGGGATGTATAAATAAATTCTCAAGACTACAGGGAAGTACTAAGTTTATGTTTGAGTTAGAACACTAAGACGACAAAGAAATATACTCTCGTTACAATGGTACTATATTATTATTACTTCTATTATTTCTTCTTCGTTTTTCTTTCGTCGAGGGAGAAAAGGGGAAAGACGAGGTGAATCGTACCGAACAGAATAAGAATGGAGTGGGTGAAGAAGAGGTCTGATTGAAAACCCAAAAGTAAAGGACCTTTTCTTAAGTAGAGAAAATGAGAAACCAGTGAAACAGTCAGAGGTGTTTCCATGAGACTACGGAGTCGAGGGCACTGTCGGAGTAGAAACTAAGTTAGTCGTCGTCGGAGACTGATCAAGTGTCGGTGACCATGAAAAAATTGTCCACTAACCTCTTATCTCGTTCGAACTCTTGTGACGGATTCTACGTAGATAATATTCACAAAACAGAGACCCATGTCTCGTTTAAGTGACAACTTGTTCCTAACCCCAGACAGACCTAGACTTCAAGTTCTACGAAAATGGTACGTTACTTCGTACGGTAGTACGAAAACTCAAACTTCTGTCTGGTATTGTCTAAAAGGCGTACAGAACCCGTAGATTGAAAATTAAATCCCTCGGAATTCGATTTAATTAGAATCTGTCCTACGAATGTATGAGTCCAGTGTGCACAAGCCGAGGATAAAGGACTAATGGTACGACTATTTGTATTTTTACTGTTACTACTACCACCACCCTTGTTAGATGGAGATATCTTGAAGGTACTACACGGTCTGTAACAGGATTTGAGAGATGTACACATTTGTCCTATTTGGGAGTGTTGGTGAAATATTCTAGTCACACTGGTCTGCGAGCGGGAAAATGTCTATTCTTTTGATTTTGTAACACTCCCCTCACCTTCGACGGTCCGTAAAAATAAAGTGAGTTATAAAATAGTCTTTTAACAACTTCTTATGAACTATTTCAGTAACATTTGTTCTTTCACATTTTTATCTTACACAGCTTAAAATTACCGTGTCTTCTAAAATTGTTGTTGGAGTCTATCTTACGAACGTCAAATGATACACGAAAAAAAATTTCAGTAGATTTGTTAAAGTTTCTCTTGTTTTCTCATAGTTTAGGGGAAAGAAACTATTTTTAACGATTTTTGACTTCAGTGACTGGGGTGTAACACCTTGGTCCAGAGTTCAGTCACTATAACCAGAGACTACTAAAGTCTTCTCCCTGCTGGACCTCGTAAACTTATAATTTACTCGAAGGAACAAAAAAAAAAAAAAGAAATCATTCTGTACAGACTGAGAACCGTTGGGGTACCTGACGTCGTGCGGTCCGAAGAGACAAGAAGTGGTAGAGGACCTCAAACCAGTTTGAGTACGGGTAACTCAGTCACTACGGTAGGTTGGTAGGGTAGGAGACAGTGGGGGAAGAGGAGAGCGGAAGTCAGAAAGGGTCACAGTCCCAGAAAAGGTCACTTAGTTGAGAAACGTAGTCCACCGGTTTCATAACCTAGAAGTCGAAGTTGTCATTAGGAAGACTACTTATAAGTCCCGACTAAAGGAAATCCTAACTGACCATACTAAAGGAACTTCAGGTTCCCTGAGAGTTCTCAGAAGAGGTCATGTTAAGTCTTTGTAGTTAAGAAGCCGTGAGTCGGAAGAAATACTATGTTAAGAGTGTAGGTAAGTATTGAAGACCTTTTTGTATTGAAACTTATATGTCTGCAAACAGTGGTTTCACTACAGAGACGAAAAATTGTGTGACAGATCTAAACAATATCGAAAAGAAGGTTCCTTGTTCACAGAAAATTAAAACACCAACGTCAATAGTAGGTATCACTAAAACCTCTGGTTCTTGTATTTTAGGTGGTGTCAAAGGTAAAAAAAGGGTAGATAAACGGTCCTTCACTACCCTGGTCTACGACACTAGTCTTAAAAAACTGACTATTGAAAATTCGGTCGAAAAAGTGAGAGAAGAAAGTGGGAATAGTTCTCCAAGAAATCAAGGAGAAACGAAAGACAGTCATTACATCATAGTAGACGTATAGACGTCAGCAACTATAAAGAGCACCGTTAAAACTAAATTCGAACACTAAGTAGGTCGAACCTTAAAGTGTACTGTATGAGAGTTAAGTCAAGTCATTGAGTCAGTAAAGGTTGAGAAACACTGAGGTACCTGACGTCGTACGGACAGGTAGTGGTTGAGGGTCTCAAATGGGTTTGAGTACAGGTAACTCAGTCACTACGGTAGGTTAGTAGAGTAGGAGACAGTAGGGGAAGAAGACGGAAGTTAGTAAGGTTTGTAGTCCGAGTAAAGTTTATTCAGTCAAGAAGCGTAGTCCACCGGTTTCATAACGTCAAAGTCCTAGTTGTAGTCAGGAAGGTTACTTATAAACCCTGACTCGAGGAAATCTTACCTGACCAACCTAGAGGAACGTCAGGTTCCCTGAGAGTTCTCAGAAGAGGTTACGGTGTCAAGTTTTCGTAGTTAAGAAGCCACGAGTCGAAAGAAGTGTCAGGTTGAGAGTGTAGGTATGTATTGGTGACCTTTTTGGTATCGGAACTGATCTACCTGGAAACAACCGTTTCATTACAGAGACGAAAACTTATACGATAGATCCAACCAGTATTGAAAGGAAGGTTCCTCATTCGTAGAAGATTAAAGTACCGACGTCAGTGGTAGACGTCACTAAAACCTCGGCTTTTTTTATTTCAGACTGTGACAAAGGTGACAAAGGGGCAGATAAACGGCACTTCGCTGCCCTGGTCTGCGGTACTAGAATCTAAAGACTTACAACGTAAAATTCGGTTGAAACAGTGAGAGGAGAAAGTGAAAGTAGTTCTCCGAGAAATCAAGAAGAAACGAAAGACGGTATTACCACCACAGTAGACGTATAGACTCCAATAACTATAAAGAGGACCGTTAGAACTAAGGTCGAACACGAAGAAGGTCGGGTCGTAAGGGGTACTGTTGAGACGTATGTTCAATATATTCGTCCCACTGTCATATGTCGGAACTGTATGGGGAAAGGGTTAAAACTTGGTCAGATCACAAGGTACAGACCAAGATTGACGACGAAGTACTGGACGTATGTCCAAAGAGTCCTCCGTCCAGTCCACCAGACCATAAAGGGAGAGAAATTCTCAAAGNGGCACTTCGCTACCCTGGCCTACGGTACTAGAATCTAAAGACTTACAACGTAAAATTCGGTTGAAACAGTGAGAGGAGAAAGTGAAAGTAGTTCTCCGAGAAATCAAGAAGAAACGAAAGACGGTATTACCACCACAGTAGACGTATAGACTCCAATAACTATAAAGAGGACCGTTAGAACTAAGGTCGAACACGAAGAAGGTCGGGTCGTAAGGGGTACTGTTGAGACGTATGTTCAATATATTCGTCCCACTGTCATATGTCGGAACTGTATGGGGAAAGGGTTAAAACTTGGTCAGATCACAAGGTACAGACCAAGATTGACGACGAAGTACTGGACGTATGTCCAAAGAGTCCTCCGTCCAGTCCACCAGACCATAAAGGGAGAGAAATTCTCAAAGGGTGTCAAACAACACTACTCAAAAGATCACGACGGTATTGTTTGACGGTGTTTAAACCATCGAACTTCGTTACTTTAAATAAGGACGTGTCAATACCTCGGGTCTGCGGACTTTAGTCACGTAGTCATCCTACTATAGGGGAGACTTCCGAGGTACCCTCTTAACCAAGAAGGTCAAAGATCACCGAGGTACGTTAAGAACCGAACACGACGAATATAAAAGGGGTGATAGGAACCTCTATCGGGAGTGATACCGTGGGGTGAGGTCAGGAGAACGGACCTCTTAGGGTGCCTGCCTCCTCGGACCATCCGACGTCAGGCACCCCCGCGATTCTCAGCCTATGTTGACTCACTGAAGTGAAAGTGAAAAGTGAAAGTACGTAACCTCTCCCTTTACCGTTGGGTGAGGTCACAAGAACGGACCTGTTAGGGTCCCTGTCCCCTCGGACCACCCGACGGCAGATACCCCAGCGTGTCTCAGCCTGTGTTGACTTCACTGAATCGTCATCGTCATCCCATTAAATCCCACGAACGTAGATAGTTAGAAATTAAATTAATCCATACGTTTCGAGAAAAGGGTTTATTCCAGTACAAATGTCCAAAACCCCTATCCTGTCCCTGTTTAAAACCTCACTCTCCGTGGTTCGTTGGGTGATATTTATTAATCCCCTCAAGAAAGTCCCAAAAGAGTTTTGAACCACCACAAGTTATATTTCAAGATTTAACAATTGAATATTATCTCCATTAAAAGGTCGTGAAGTTTGACTCACGGGACCGAGTAACAGTTTATTTCCTAGGAGTGGATCTTTCTCTTTTCTAAAAATCTCTCCCTCTCCGAATAAAACTAAATTATCCCGTTCTTAACTTATCTGAACATTTGAAGGTGAAAGAGATTTCGTTTTACGATTTCAAGAATTGATGTTGAAACTTAGTCGTTTTGTGAGTAAGTTTGTATTAATTCTAGTATACAAAATCAAAAGGTAGAAACTGTCCCAAATTTTACAGTAAGTCTACACACTTGAACCGTTTTTTCTTATTTTAACACCTCTTTTACGTACTTTCCCAAAATTTTTACTTTTTCGCTTTATTCGAAATTCCGATTTCTATCTAAACATATAATGAAAGTGATGACCTTATACAAGAGTGAATTGTAGATTGTAAAAGTCAAGTATGCAAATGCTCATAGTCTTTAAAATTTTGGAGTTCTTTAAAAGTAGCTACGTTTTGATCTCTATCAAACGTAGGAATCTCTTTTTTACTCTAAGACCGACACCTCTATATTATTACGGAAACTCTTTACAGGACTCCTAAATAGACTTATAGACAAAGACAACGGATTTACAAACACAAGGGGGATTTAAGCATAAAACTTTAGGATTGGGGGTAATACTGTCACAATCCTTCACCCCAGAAGTCCTCAACTAATTTAGTTCTACCAGTCGAGAGTAATTACCTTAATTACTGGAACATTTTCTCTGAGGTCTTTCTAACGAGGGGAGAAGATGGCATACTCCTGGGTCCTCCTTCCACCGAGAGATACTTAGTCCTTCACCTGGAGGTGTTGTAAACCTTAGACAGTCGTAGAACTAGAACCTGAAGGATCCGGGGTTTTTACACTCTTTATGTAAAGACAACAATTATTCGGTGGACCAGGTACAATTAAACAATATATCAAAATTACCTACTTCTGTAGACACTTAGAGTTCAACCTTACCAATGTCACAACATTCTGAAACCGTTCTAAGATCCCGTAAAACAAGAAACAGGAACCCTTTGACTTAAAGGGCTTCTCATCGGATATTGTATTGACATATTATAATTTAGAGAATTAAGATTGTGCCCCCGAAGGTCGGAGACCCTAGATTACGGACTACTAGATTACACCTCGACCACATTATTATAATTATCTTTATTTCACATGCTATTTACATTAAGTGAACAAAGTAGGACTTTGGTAGGGGGATGGTGGTGACAGACACCTTTTTAACAGAAGATCCTACGACCAGGAACCACTAGAGTGTGTATGGGTGGGAGGTAAAGTTACAGAGACTTTAATCCGATGGACCATGTGTTACAGTTTCTTATAGACAGTCGTCGATCTCCGAAGGGACCGCCGAGTCTACCATTTCTTAGGTTGACGTTATATCCTCTGTATCCAAGTCAGGGACCCGACCCTTCTAGGGGACCTCTTCCCTTAGAAAGTAAAAGTGTCCGGAACGAACCCGACGGAATCGACATGTAACCACTATGGAAAGTAGACTACTAGTGAAGTCAGCCCAATTATGAAAAAAAAAAACATGTAGTACGTACCCATGCACGAGTCAACTATTTCAACACAGACTGAGAAAACACTGGGGTACCTGACATCGGACTGTCCGAGGAGACAGGTACCTTAAAAGGTCCGTTCTAATGACCTCACCTAAAGGAGAAGGTCCCCTAGAAGGACTGGGTCCCTAACTTGGACACAGAGGATGTGTAACGGTCTACCTAATAAATGACGACACGGTGGACTCTTCGGAAAACATTGAAGACACCGATTTAAATTAAACTCGAGAGTTAACAACGAATATTTTCCAACGTGAAATTACAACGTA
This sequence comes from Capra ibex, assembly GCA_006410555.1. Classification (NCBI taxonomy): domain Eukaryota; kingdom Metazoa; phylum Chordata; class Mammalia; order Artiodactyla; family Bovidae; genus Capra; species Capra ibex. Next base: position 2,307,914 of record SJYO01042875.1, on the reverse strand, counting down.
ACTCTACTTGTAAAAATACTTCGGTCTTCTAACTGTTTATTGTTCAGTAGGTTAAATTCCGCCATCTGTAACGGTTTGAGGATTATATCTTCTATTTTACAACTTTCGACCCTCTTCAACTACACTAAATAAATCAGTAGTTTGACAAAATAGACAGTTTCAGAAGGTGGACTTAAAATTCTCTTCGACTAGTTGAAGATCTCTATGTATGAATTTAATTCATTCATTATCCTTTTCGTATATTTAGGGATTCCCGGAAGGTAAATTGTATCTTAATATTACAGTTAGGACTTCTACAATTTCTTTAGTTATACTACTCATATTAAATACATTTTGTCGTACAGTTAGACTACAACTTTTACACTTTCATTTCTTTGACATCTGACTACTTTTAGAAAGCAAAACTTAAAGATTTCCATACAAATGAATAATTTTAGAGAAATCATAGGATATTATTTCTTTATATGAGTGGAAACAAAAATGGTAGACGAGATTTGTATACACTTTGATCTTGAGAGGAGTGGGTAGGGGGGAGGGGGGCGGGTGTGTGTGTGGTCGATGATGACAAATGGTCGCGGCGTAGGACCGTTGTATGGAATTCCGTATAATGGGAGACCTTTCTAATAATACAAATAAATGGACTAAAAGTAAAAACATTTACTATCAGTGTCTATGTTAGTTTTCTTATATTCCGACATTAAGTCCTCTGGGATGACGATAGAAAAATAAAAAAGTAATTAGACGAAATACCAGTACTCGTCCTAAGAGGAGAAAGAGACGTAACTAAAACGGTAGAGAAGTTATTTATATGCAGTCGACATATTTTATTAGGTGTTAAGGGAAATGACGGGATGGGAACACACACACACACAATCAACGAATCAGCACAGGCTGAGAAACGTTGGGACATCTGGCGTCGGGTGATCCGGGGAGGTAGGTACCCTAAGAGGTCCGTTCTTGCGACCTCGTCCAACGGTGAAGGAAGAGGTTTTCTTTGATATCTTTCTTTCTTTCACTTCAGTGAGTCAACACAGGCTGAGAAACGTTCGGGTACCTGACATCAGATGGTCGGAGGAGGGACCTCACCCAACGGTAAAGGAAGAGGTCGGGATGGAAAACTACGCACGTTATTCCAGGTAACGTGCTCCTGTCTTATGTTAGAGTAACCAATTCGTATAAAGACATTTAGAAAAACGTTTCGTATTTCGGTGTCGAATAAGACACCAAAAGTACTTATTACGTATTAAAACAATGTATTACAAAAGAAACTCTAGTGTGCGAGTAGATTATGGTGTAAGACTCTCGGGATACGGTCGGTAGTCTCTGTCGATATTTAAGTTTATATGGTAAGTCACAAATAGTTGAAGAAAAGTATTTTCTTACGACTAGGATAAGAAACGTAACTCATCTCGGTTTATTCCAACCCGAAGGGACTATCGAGTCAACCATTTCTTAGGTGGACGTTAAGTCCTCTAGGAAGTAACTAAGGACCCAGTCTTTCTAGACGACCTCTTTCATATCCGATGGGTAAGGTCATAAGAACCCGAAGGGAACACCGAGTCGACCATTTCTTAGGCGGACGTTACACCCTCTGGATCCAAGGTAGACACTCAACACTTTTTAGGGGACCTCTTCCCTTTCCGATGGGTGAGGCCATAGGACCGGACCTCTTAAGGTACCTGACGCATCCGGTATCCCAGTGTTTCTTGACCTGTGCTGACTCGCTGAAAGTGAAAGTGAAAGTATACTCCAGTGTTTCACCTTCTCCCCGAATCACAGAACATTAGAACTGGTGTAAAAGGTGAAACCACCTCTACCACAACGCCCACCACTAACAAGGGGAGAAGAAAAAGTAGTGACGGTAGTAGTAGTGGAAGTGTAAAGTAGAGGCTAAGTGGAAGGGATAATGAAGGATATTCTACACCAGGACCGTACGGGGACGGATTGCGAAGTCTACGAAGGGTAGTGGAGTCCCACTTCAGGTCAGAGGAACGTACCAAAAAGGGAAAGGTAAGAGTAGAGAATGGTAAAAGGGTGGTTAGTAAGGTAAGGTCGGTTCTTCCAAGGAGAAGTTGAGAAACTTACACGGTACGAGAGAAGGCGACGATACGAGACTTGTACGACAAAGAAATAGGTTTCTTCAACAGACATAGGGGTAGAAGGGGGAATTCATGGAGGTAAATCGACAACAAAGTTGTGCCAGTGAAGGAGACCCACTGAGTCATTACGGAACTAGTGACCAGAACGTGATCCACGGGGAGGACAGTCGAGGACGTCGTAGAGTGTGAAGGGAGGATACGGTTACCGTCGTCAGACAAGACTAACGGAAGAAGGATCACGTAGAAGGAGATTTACGGTCAGGAAAAGTCGATCCGCTAAAGTCTACCGAAAAGTTGATCTACTAAAGTCTATTATATTTCCAGAATATTTTGAGGTCTCCAGACGAACCGTCACACCGACCTAGACTGAAGACAGGTCTCGTATCTATACTCTTCTACTTCCTAGGTTGGACAAACTTAGGAACACCCACTGTACTGGAAAATTTAGGGTGGAGAGGTTACACTGTCGCTTTGTTTGGAAGTCGTCTCTTGACATACCTGTTTTGAGTTTGTCGACATTGTCTACAGTACGAAGTCTTTCGTAGGGGTCAACGGGTACCTCACCGAATGTGAGGTCTCATAGTAAAGGTTCGAATCTCTAGACTTTTGAAGAGAAATGACAAGATCGAAGGGAGTCTGTGTATACAGTTGACTGGTAAATAGATGGACCTCTCACTCAAAGAGAGAGTAGGGTGGTGACTTGAGTTGAAAGGAAAACTTCTACGTTTAGTTCGATTGAGAGACCGTCAGTGATCTTAGTATTTCGTGGTATACACTCCCAGCATCCTAGATCGTTCGTTCAGAAAACATTGATGTTAAATAATCAAATGATTATTTTTCCATCACTAATTTTTAACACTGTAAAAGACTCAGGTGACACTAGATCTGTGGAACTTATATAATGTATTTAATTGGGAGAGGTTGGTAGGACCTTCATCTATAATGACAGAGGTAAAGTGTCTACTTCTCTGTTTCAGAGTCTCGAATTACGAATAGGTTTCAATGCGTCGACATTCACAGTCTCAACTACAACTATTTTTCTTGTATAGGAAGACTAAGGTTTCGGACACAAGGAAAATAAGGTACCTCTACTAAGAGTCACAAAGTCTCACCCTATACGTCATGAACTTCTCAGTTAATTCTTTTACTCAATGAACTTTTGTGAACAAAAAGTAGACGTCACTTTACTTCGCTTTTTCTGAGAGGAAGACCTTCTCGGAAAGAGTGAGCACGGTTGTCGGATCGGTAGGATGGTTCTTCTAATGTAGACGCCGTCCACCCTAGAGACCCTGAGTGACGGGAGAGAAGATTCCCACAACAACAAAAAGTCAACGATTCAACACAGACTGAGAAACGTTGGGGTACCTGACATCATGTGGTCCGAAGAGACAGGAGATAGAGGACCTCAAACGAGCTTGAGCAGATAGTTCAGTCACTACGATAGATTACTAAAGTAGGAGACGACAGGGGAAGAGGAAAACGAAAGTTAGAAAGGGTCGTAGTCCCAGAAAAGGTTACCTAGTCGAGAAACGTAGTCCACCAGTTTCGTCACCACGAAGTCGAAATCGTAGTCTGGAAGGTTACTTATAAGTCCCAACTAAAGGAAAATCAGGTTCCCTGATAGTTCTCATAAGAGGTCGTGGTTTTAAGTTTTCGTAGTTAAGAAACCGGGAGTCGGAAGAAACACTAGGTTGTAAGTGTAGGTATGCACTGATGACCTTTTTTTGTAGCCAAACTGACATGCCTGAAAACAGCTGTTTCATTACAGAGACGAAAAGTCGCGTAACAGACCTAAACGGAAACGAAAGGAAGGCTCCTCGTTCACAGAAAATTAAAGTACCAGTGTTAGTGGTAGGCGTTACTAAAGTCTCGGATTCTTTTATTTTAGGCAGTGACGAAGGTGAAAAAGAGTAAAATAAACGGTACTTCACTACCCTGGGTTACGGTACTAGAATCAAAAAATTACAACTCAAAGTTCGGTCGAAAAAGCGAGAGGAGAAAGTGGGAGTAGTTCTTCGAGAAATCAAGGAGAAGTGAAAGACGGTAATCTCCCCGTAGTAGACGTGTAAACTCCAACAATTATAAAGAGGGAACTAAGGTCGAACACTAAGTGGGTCGAACCGTAAAACGTACTACATGAGACGTATCTTCAATTTATTCGCCCACTGTTATATTTTAGGGCTACGTGATTAAAGAGTTAAAATTTAGTCAGTCTACAAGGTACAGACTAAGATTGAACAAAGAACTGGACGTATGTCCAAAGAGTCCTCTGTCCATTCCACCAGACTACAAGGGTAGAGATTCTTAAAAGGTATCAAACAACACTAGGTGTGTCAGTTTCCGAAAGCACATTAGTTACTTCGTCTTTATTTACAAAAAGACCTTGAGGGAACGAAAGAGGTACTAGGTTGTTTACAGTCGTTAAACTAGAGATCAAAGAGACGGAGAAGTTTTGGGACGAACATGTAGACCTTCAAGAGTCAAGTGTATGACAACCGCGGATCGAACTTCCTAAAACTCGTATTAGTACGATCGTACACCTTAATCACGTTAACATACTCTCGAACTTAGAAGATTCCTTGTAAGGGATTTATTGAGAAGGTAAGGTCGATTCGTCAAGTATACGACTGTGAAAGACCCTCGACTGTCTCGGGACCTTGATCCCAACTCGACTGGTCGCAATCTCAGTACTGGGACGGTGAATTGTGCTCCTCTCGACTTGCTGGCAATGTACTGGCGTAGAGTGTGCCCCCGCGCCCCCGAGAGTGTCACAATCCACCGCTCGGCGTACCCACTTTGGGACGCACACTCCCTTGGGACCTTTGACACTTTCACAGACTTTAGGAGAAGACACGAAACTTAGACGACCGAATCAACCCAAAACTAAACAAAAGATAGTGTACACGTATTATTACAATTGTCGTTTTCAAATAAATCACGGTCCGTTTAGTGTGACACCCCGAAGAGACCAACGAGTCACTAGTTCCCAGGTGAACGGTTGAGTCCTCTACTCACAAGTTAGGGATCCAGCCCTTCTAGGGGACCTCTTTCCTTAGCGACGTGTGAGGTCATAAGAACGGACCTCTTACGGTACCTGTCTATGTCAGATACCCCAGAGTTCTTGAGTCTGTACCAACTTAATTCCATCGTACGTTTGTGTGTCTGTCTTAATCTGTCGTTGGGACAAAGACAAAGTAGACGTGAGGAACTATCTCTCTCCTTGACTTGAGTCGGTTGACCTCGGGACTGTATCGAAGATATAGTACGATCACTGAAACGATTTAAAACTGGAAGTTCACTCTCTTACACCTAATTGGTACTAACAAAAGAGGTTCCTTAGTCTCTGGACGTGTCTCATTAATTTATTTAGAAGGGTCTAAGGAGAAGACGTTTTCTCTCGATCGATCTTTCTCAGAGATCGAGTACTCCAACATACTCCAACATACTGTCTATATATTTTACGAATTGTTTCGTAGACAGTGTGCAGTTTTAAGTTGTTCACTCACCGATAAGTCAAGTCAAGTCAAGTCAAGTCAACGAGTCAGCACAGACTGAGAAACGTTGGGGTACTTAGCGTCGTGCGGTCCGGAGGGACAGGTAGTGGTAGAGGACCCCAAGTGAGTCTGAGTACAGGTAGTTCAGGCACTACGGTAGGTCGGTAGAGTAGGAGACAACTGGGGAAGAGGAGGACGGGGGTTAGGGAGGGTCGTAGTCTCAGAAAAGGTTACTCAGTTGAGAAACGTACTCCACCGGTTTCATGACCTCGAAGTCGAAATCGTAGTAAGGAAGGTTTCTTTAGGGTCCCGACTAGAGGAAGTCTTACCTGACCAACCTAGAGGAACGTCAGGTTCCCTGAGAGTTCTCAGAAGAGGTTGTGTATGATGTATAATAGAAACTAACGGTAAAAGGAATAAGGGGAGGGAAGGACCCTCGTATCGTAGGAGTTCTTATCACAGACACGATTGTAAGGTAAAAAACCGGATGTATCTTTGGACATACCTTTGTCAAAGAGGGTCCTCTTGTCGTGAGATGTCAAATCTCANGAGAGTTCTCAGAAGAGGTTGTGAATGATGTATAATAGAAACTAACGGTAAAAGGAATAAGGGGAGGGAAGGACCCTCGTATCGTAGGAGTTCTTATCACAGACACGATTGTAAGGTAAAAAACCGGATGTATCTTTGGACATACCTTTGTCAAAGAGGGTCCTCTTGTCGTGAGATGTCAAATCTCAGTTCGTCATGTCTTGTCACCAACCACCGTTCCTGAAACTACAGTCGGACCTACCTCTTTTTGTTTTAAGCCAATAAAGAGAAACAAATTAATCATGTCTAATTCACGAGACATATGTGGTTTGTGACCCTTTCTTTGAAGTGGGAGTGATCGAAACATTTGGGTTCGTCCAGTCATTTAGAGGGTTCGAAGTCAAAGGAGTAGACATTTTACCCGTATTGTGTCAGGTGGAGTTCCACAACCGTGGAAATATCCTTTCTCATATGACTACGAAGACTCTTGTCGCGGGACACTCCCGTCGAGATTGATGAACCGTAGATACATACTGGAGAAGTGGAGTAAACTAACAGTGTCAGTAGACCTCGTTATAAAATTATGGTTCCTCGTTACTGGTAAAATTTCCATTCCCTTAGTTTGACTGAGTGAGTACACAGAGTGGATAAGAATACCCGTCGTACTCCGTGGATGTCCCGTTCTCACGATTCTCGATCATAAGTGACCACGAGGGACTTCCACTGGATTCCTACTGACCTGACACGTCCAACGGGTCTCCGACGTCTTTTCGTGTGGTAGGGTCGGCAGAGACTTAGAAGGGTGGTCACTCTGGATTCGTGGTCTGTCCAGGTGCACTTAAACGACCCGAAGGTCCACGACTTATCTGCACCCTTTGGACGGTCTGAACCGGAGTAGGGATCTTTTCAAGACAGTGGGGAGCGACGGTTGAGTCTGCGAACAGTATAATAAGTACGTACACCATAGAAAGGGTTCTTCATGACCGAGGGGTCTCGGACCGTACCTCTCCGGTTGTAGTCCTCGGGTCTTTAGGTCTGGTCGTCACATTTTCGGACCGTGCTTGAACCCCCGGACGACCAGAGTAGTCGTACACAACTAGAACCCGTTTGGTTCTTTCCAGGGCATTCCGACCGTAGGAGTCCGGGTCGGGTAGTCAGTGTGGTCCCTTCGGTTCGTGACACGATCTGTGTCACACCTGTCGTCCGAACGAGCCCGACGGTACTGTTTTATAACCCACCGAATCCGTTGTCTGTAAATAAAAGATCTTAAGACCTCCGACCTTCAGACGCTAGTCCCACAGACGTACCAACCAAAAACCATTCTCGAGAAAGACCGAACGTCTACCGACGGAAGAACGACACAATGGTGTGTCACCTCTCTCTCTCATTATTCGGAGAGACCACAGAAAAGAATATTCCCGTGTTTCGGGTAGTAGTCCAGGGTGGAAGTACTGGAGATTTAGATTAGTGGGGGTTGCAAGTGTAGAGGTTTATGGTAATGTAATCTACAAACCCGAAGTTGTAACTTTCAGACCACTCTCACTCCTGCATCAAGTCAGGTATCGCCCTGGATTCACAAACCAATGTAAACCTAAGACGAGTCAAAAGTCACTACGTAAATTACCTTTGTCACTGTTTGATCTTTTACGTCTCTTCTCTTTCGTCTTCATTTCCTAGAATTTTAGCACAATATGTTCTTTTTTTATCAGTTGGTATTTCTTTGGGGACCCCCGGATATGATCACATTGTCCTCTTTCACTTTCAACGAGTCGGTACAGGTTGAGAAATACTAGGGTACCTGATATGTCAGGTACCTTAAGAGGTCCGGTCTTATGACCTCATAAGAAAGGGAAGAGGTCCCCTAGAAGGGTTGGGTCCCTAACTTGGGTCCAGAGGGTGTAACGTCCACCTAAGAAATGGTCCACTCGGTGTTCCCTTCGGGTATTGTCCTCTTTTATCAATGTTTACAATTCTACGATTTTCTGTCTATGTCCTCGGGTTGGATGTTTTAATAGTTCCATTATCAATTTTAAATGGTACCATAAATGTTTTGTAAGTCATAAAAATAATGTTAAAATCCCACTTTCAATAAACCACTCTCACAGGTAAGGTTATCGTATCTACTAATACTGATTACTGATTTCGTGGGTAAATTATTAATCGTTTAATGTTTAAGTTAGAAAGACCAGTTGGGAAGATTATTTTGAGTAATAAACTCGTTAAAAAAAAAGAAAGTACACGTGAGTGTCCACTCGTCGGTATGTTATGATGTTAAGTTATAACTGGAAAACACCGTTTACTTTGTTCTGGGGTTCACTTGGGTTCTCCGGAAAGTCAGTAAACCAACTCCGTTAGGATTTCCTTTAGGTGGAACTTATAAGTAACCTTCCTGACAACGACTTCGACTTCGAGGTTATGAAACCGGTGGACTACCCTTTTCGGTTGAGTGACCTTTTCTGGAACTACGACCTTTTCCAATTTCCGTTTTCCTCTTTCCCCGTTGTCTCCTGCTTTACCAATTTATCTTAATGGTCGAGTCACTTGTACTTAAACTCGTTTGAGATATTCTATCACCTCCCGTCTCCTCGGACCACACGAGATCAGATAACCCAACGTCTCGGTCTGTACTGAATCGTTGATTTATTGTTGTTGTTCCTGGGTCAAGTCCTTTTAGCGTTCGGGAAAGGAGTCTTTTTACGTAATTTTTACCTGTTTATCAAAATTACTACATATCAAAGTCTCTCAATTACCCTAGTATAAAACACGAGTCACTAATAAACAACTTACCGAATTACTTACTTACACAACTTTGGATAAAATAAAATGGAACCCCGTTCCGATAAAGTATGTATATCAACCCATGGTGACAGGGAAGACTCCGTCTCCGAGAAAGGTCTCCAAAGCTCAGCAGTGTGGAACACTCCAACCAACCCAAAACAACCCGAGACGGCCCACACCGAAGGGTCGACTTCCAGACTCAGTCCAGATACGAAAGACAGAGTAAAACCTCGGGTCCGATGTCCCTCTCATGTGTGGTCTCGAAACGCGAATACCACTACTACCTCGTAATCTACAGGAAAGAACAACTACTGTTTGGTTCCGGGTCTCAGTGTCTCACTTCACGTGTGAGGTCGATACGACTCCGGTATCGTTCCTACACCCACCAATTATGGTAATATCCCTTAACTTCTTAGTTCTGATTATTCAGTTTGAGGTCGGGAAGGTGAATGAAGTACCTTGAATGGACTCGACTCAAAACTTCCTGTATAACTTCCCTGATCCTTTTTTTTATAATCCTTTCCTTTGTTTCTACTTTTTAATGTTTATTTATTTACCTATTCGTTTCTTTCGTTCTCTCTCGCACACTCTCCTGTAGACTTTCTTGTTTGACCATCCTTTAAAGTCTATTTATGATAGTACCAAACTCCACGAAACAACAGACAACAACCTCTTAAGGAACTTCAAGACTCAGGACCTCTTCCTTCTGTCCCTTTGACCTTACTCAGGGTCAGGATTATAATACCCGTGAATCAGTTTCGATGAGGAGAAAGCAGAACAAAGAGGTAAACGTTTCTACTTCCTAAGAAGGTCCACTTGAGTTTTCAGGGAACGTCGAAACTCTTACAAGTATAAGATCAGGCGAGTCTTGGTTTAGCCTGGAAAAGACCCCAACTGGAGATCTTGGTTCTCTCTCCTCTTTTCTTCCTCACTAATTGTACGTACGAATTCGGTCGTGTCGTTACCTCTGACCGCTATTTGTTCTACTGTGAAAGGTTTTCTGTCCTGTTGGGTAGACCCTTTAGGTACGACCTTATAGGGAAGGTCCAACCGGGACCTTTAGGGACTGCCATCTCGTAAGGATGGAGGTTTTCCAACTTCCCCGTTTCCCTCCCACTCGGATGTAGAATACGGTCTATGCATTTCCGGTAAGGTCAATGAATTACCTTAGGCGTCGAACTTTTTTCTCGTTGAACAAAACGTTCGTTAAGATCCCGTGGTCGAGGAGACAAAGGTAAGTGTGGTGTACTGGAGTCCAGTCGTCTTATACCTTTCCTGCCGGAGTCGGTTACGGCGGTTATCGGTTCCGATTACTCCGAGATCCCCTTTCCGGAAGTTTCTCAGGTGACTATAATGAATGGTACAGACGGTCACTCTGAAAACTGGTTTTGTTTCGCCCCCGCGACCCAACCCGATCCGTCGGCCTTCGCACTTGTACGACACAATTACCGGTACTCTAATACCTGTGAGGATTTCCGACGGGAAAACTCCAGACCTAGTCGAGACTCCGACACGACCCCTCTCGGTGGTTGTGGGTTGAAGAGATATCTCAATCCCTTCGACCCTTCAATCTGTTAGACGAATAGTAGGGACTCGTTATCCGTAACGACTTTCTATGGACCCAAGAAGGAGACTTACTCGGTGAGGTGAGGACACACTGGAACCCACCCAATGACAGGGAGAGACCCGGAATTAAAAGAGTAATAATTTCTTCCTTCAACCTAATCGGGATTTCAAGACCCCTTATATGTCTTCACTCAAAAAGAAATTCGTCCGTTATACACCGACTTTTAAATGGACGACTACACACACGCGGACACACATCGTTGAAATATTACCACCTTTGATTCCGAATCCCTGTCAGTAAAGGATCTGAGTTAAGTCTACCCATTTGTCCCCAAATAAGTAACCTCCCTGACTAAGATTTCGTCTTCGAGACTATGAGACTGGTGGATCATGCTTCTGGGCTGAGTAACCTTTTCTGGGACTACGACCCTTTCTAACTGCCGTCCTCCTCTTCCCCTGTCGTCTCCTACTCTACCAACCGACCGTAGTGGCTGAGTTACCTGTACTCAGACTCACTCGAGGTCCTCTACCACTTCCTGTCCGTTCGGACCACACGACGTCAGGTACCCCGGTGTTTCTGAGTCTAAACTGAATCGTTGATTTGTTGTTTTACACCCAATCAGTACAACGATCCAAGTCCCTCATCCTCGTACTAATTCCGAGTCAAGAAGAGAAGTTCTCTGAGGTCAACCACGTTCAACAACACCAAATCAGTGATTCAGTACAGGTTGAGGAACACTGGGGACCCTGACGTCGTGCGGTCCGAAGGGACAGGAAGTGGTAGAGGACCTCGAACGAGCTTGAGTACAGGTAACTCAGTCACTACGGTAGGTTGGTAGAGTGGGAAAAGTCAGGGGAAGAGGAGGACGGAAGTTAGAAGGGGTCGTAGTCCCAGAAAACGTTATTCAACCGAGAAGTGTAGTCCACCGGTTTCATAACTTCGAAGTCGAAGTCGTTGTCAGGAAGGTACTTCCTGAACCATCGTTCTGTCTGGACATGTTTCGATTAGTATCGTGTTACACCACCCTCGTAGTCTCTTGTATTGTGTTGACTAACCCCTGTTTCTTTATTCCATCCCCATCTTTATCTCGGAGAACGGGACTCACCACCCTCTCCTCTGACCCCCTCTCTGAACGGTCACTCCTTTTTTTTAGGACTTAACAGGACATACTATTAATACTCAACAGAAATTTTCACCTACCTTTTTTTCCTATTTCTTCCGAAAGGTTCTGTCTTCCGTTTCGTATTCCGTACCTTTACATCTTCTTTCTCGAGTCGTATTCTAGAGTGATCTTTGGGAGACTAATTGCGATACAACAACCTTACATTTTATCCTTCTTCACTTTGTCACCGATTAGACCCGAGTTCGTTTATAAAAGAGTTTCGTTCAGGTAGGAAGAAGGTAATTTAGTGAACCGAAGAATAAAGTGAAACAAACTTTTACGAAATATTTTATAAGACTACGTGTTTTGCAATGTTTCTTATTTTCTTGTGGCATATGAATGGTAAGTCAAATTCTTTATGTTGTACCTTTGTAGTGGTATCTTGGAACGTCAGGGGTGGTACTCGTATGAATTCCCTCGTCTACATAGAGAGTTTCAACCGTAGTGTCATTGTCTTGAGACTCCTGACCCTGTGTTTCAACCTTAAAATTAAATAATTAAAGATAACGTTTTAGACAGTGTACCTGACCTGATGCTGACAGAGACTTCAATCATGTAAGGAAGGAACATGGTTCGATGTCCCATGTGGTGTAGAATCAGTTTTCAGTTCAACAGTCAATCGTCACTCTTTAAGGTCTGTCGGACTGGTTAAATAAGAAAGGGTCACCGATCAAGGAGTACTTTACAGTTTAATATCTGTCTACAAAAGAACCATTTAGACTCCAGTCTACTCGGTTTCGAGATTACCGTCTTAGGACTCCATCGGACTAAGTATAGTCCAAGGGAGGGTCGGAAGGAGAAGGAAGAAGAAGGAGGGAAGGAAGAAAGGAGGGAAGGAGGAGTCTAAACGTTCTATTTCATGTCTTGTGGGTCAATTTACACTTGAAGTCCATTTGTCGTTAAAAGAAAAAGTAAAGTACGTTCTTATCACCTTAACGTTACGACACTATATGTCATCCTGGAACAACAAATAGGTAAGACATATCGGATCAAACGGAGACGATTAGGATGTGGGGTCAAAGAACGGAGAGGGAAGGGGGAGGGGGAACCGTTGGTGTTCAGACAAGAGACACAGACCCTCAGACAAGAACAAAGTACCTATACGACTAAACGTGACATAAAATCTCAGACACACATTCGCTAGTCACATTATGAGGGTCTTCTCTTATGACTCGTCAAGGGACGCGACGCGTCCTTCGGCAATAATCAATGCACATGTAGAGTTCGGGTTAGAGGGTCGCAGAGAGAGGTAGGTGGGGAAGAGAGACCCGTCGGTATTCAAACAAAAGATGTAGACGTTGAGATAAAGACAAAACTTTTATTCGAGTAAACATGGTAAAAAATTTTTATAAGGTGTACATTTTCTATAGTATAAACAGGAAGAAGTAGACTGAATGAAGTGAGTCATACTGTTAGAGATCTAGGTAGGTACAACGACTTTTACCGTAATAAAAAGAAAGAATACCGAATTATTATAACGATATATATACACACACATATATATATATACACACACACACACACACACACACATATATATACCCGAAGGGACCACGGAGTCGTCATTTCTTAAGCAGATGTTGTGTCTCCTACTCTCAAGCTAGGGACCCAACCCTTCTAGGGAACCTCTTCCTTTACCGTTGGGCGAGATCATAAGCACGGACCTTTTGGGGCACCTGTCTCTGTTGACCGCTCCGATGTCTCGCACCCCGGCGTTCTCAGCCTGTACTTAATCGTTGATTTGGTGGTGGTGGTGGTATATATACATAGTGTAGAAGAACTTGTTTATTTAAAGATCATATTGGTACAGGGTTTATTACGTACTCTGTTTGACTAAAAATTTTTAGTAAGTAAAAAAATAGATTTCAAGTGTGACTTAACTAAAAAAAAAAAAAGACTTGGACCTTTAGGAGGTCAAGAAGGAAGGAAACCATCTATGAATAACTCTTAGTTAGTGTGTGATCAATTACCCTGTGAAAAATATAAAAGAACGGTGGGTCGCGGAAAACTCAAAGGTATAATACAAAAGTCCTCAAAGAAAGAAAGACTTAGACAGAGTGATACCATCTTACCCTTCTTACGGTAAGGGGTCACGGACACTTCAACTCAGTGTTCGTCCAGTGTACGAAATGGTTACTCTCAGTGATAATAATCAATAATTTACACTGACCCCTCAGTCGAGGATACCTTTTAAAGAATCAAAACTGTTTATACAGTAATTACATTCCACGGTTGTAATGTCATTTGACTCATTCCCAAGATATCTTTGAGAAACATAATCAAAACGTCGATAAAGTATTTAAATGGTAATAAGACTTCATTTTTGTAAATGACTTTTCTATCTTCGTCCTGAACAATTTACTGAATACGTGTCAACAGATCCGTTATCTTACCAGATATCCCTCCCGTAATTCTATCAGACTCTCTCCGTTTAATCCCGAAACGAAAAACTTTATCTTAACTGAAGAAGTCTTACGGGAAGACTGTAATTCGTTTCCGAAAGGTTGGTATCCTCACGTTCTGGGTATTTGTTTTCGGAATTTGACTAGTTCCGAAACGTTTCACTGGTTCCCGGGGTCGTTGTGTATGGTCTACACACGTACGGGGTTCAGGACTATCTAAAGGTTAGGAGGTTGGGGGTACCTCTTATTTAAAAACAACAAGTTTAGGGTCTTCGAGAGGGGGATGCGAAGAATAAATCGACTAAATATTTACAAACCAAAAATAAACGTAGTTTATTTAACAAAGGTTGTCACTCGACCACTAAGTCGGACCCACCCTTCGATGGAGGAAAGGGTCCCGGTACAAGGACGATTAACAGTAAGACGTGTACCGGAGTCCTTCGGGAAATAAATAGGACATCAATTCATGTCATCGAAAGAGAAACTAATAATTTTCGGACCCACCTTTACTTTACTTACAGAAGAAAGAGGGACGTGTTACCAAAACTCTCCATTGACACCTTTCTCGGGTTCTTCTCCCCAACACACATACCCGTCCCCACACCAGCAAGAGACCGGAGAGGTGGACAGGAACTTGTGGGGAAGACCACCAGTCGTCTACGACGACCTAAAGACCGGTATGGGTGATGATATGACATTAGGTCTGGCGGTGGTAAAAAGGAAGGACCCAAGGATACGATCGGAGGAGAGACCAAAGGGGCAAAGAAGGGAACTGAGTGGGGTCAAGGGTTCTTAGGTAATTTTGATCTTCGGGTACGGGAAGGACGGAGACGAGTCTCGTTGACCCGTCGAAGACAGGACTGAGTCCTAGCTTTCACTTTCAGGTAGTAGAGATGAACCACAAGGAGTTTATGTAGTCCGGACGAGAATGGAGGTCTGGAAACGGAACCGTAGAGGAAAGTAGACCTTACATAAAGAGGACTATAGGAGTACCGAATGGGGGAGCGGAAGAAGTAGAGAAACGGGTTTACGGTGGAAGACCCACGGTGAGGGGGACGGGGGATTTAGATTTTAACGGTGGATAAAAAAGGTCCGTCCTACAAAATAGAGCAAAAAACCAAAACAAGAAATAAAAACACACACAAACAGACACGAAATAGAGGTCACGGATAGTCACGAGTCGTTTGCAAACAATTTATTTTTTTGTGACTACCACTTATAAATTACTTACCTACGTGTTCACTTATTTAGAGTGGTGTAGTGACTACCAAGAGGTAACGGGATCTTATTTGACATTTAGGTAATCTCTTGCCCTGGAAGGTCTTAGAGAACTGAGAGAGAACTCAAAACGGAAAGTTGTCGTTCGTGTAGTGTCGAGTAGATGTGAGTGTATGGGACACAGGGTCGGTGTGAATTTATGGATAAATTTCACGTATGCTTTGAGAAAGACAGAAGTGTCAATAAAAGTTCAGAAGGAACCGAATAGTATAACGGGCACCTACCTTTCCCACCAGAAGAATTCCGACAAGGTTACGGAGGAGGAAAAGGTGCAAGTCATAGATCGTCGAACATAATGAAATGATATTAAAAGATGAAGATTCTTCAGAGGTGTTGCTCTGACTGTTGGGAGTCCGGTTTGATGTATACGAAGACCGGTAGCACAGCGGTTCAGGTCGTGTGACCGGTTTACACAGGCTAAGGAAGGATGGTTGTGAATAAAAAAGTGACGTTTTGTAGCGGAGATAGAACCCATTGGACATTTCGGGGGTACAAACCGGGTAAAGTTCGGGAACCGAGTACATTAGGAGTAAACAAGTACACGGTTTACTTTCACGATTGTTGTTGTTTTTTTTTCCTTGTAAAAAGTCTGAGTGTTTGTACCTCTAGTCTGAACGCCAACTGTTCCCCTTCTTTTCCCACTCTTTCCTTATCTGACTCTCAGACCCTAATCGTTTAAGTTTGAAAATATGTAGCCTACCTATTTGTTCCAGGATGACATATCATGTCCCTTGATATCAGTTATGGGACATTATTTGGTATTACCTTTACTTATACTTTTTCTTACTTACCCACATATACATATTGACTTAGTGACACGGTATGTCGTCTTTACTTGTGTTGTATTATTTAAAATTAATTGTGTTGTATCATTGAGAAAGACAGAAGTGTCAGTCTTTCATTTAGTCGTTATGAAGTTCTTTCATGAAAATTTTTTTCTTGTGAAGGTAGGAAGATTTCGTTTCGTTTTGAAGTTTTGGAACTTATTCATATTACATTTTAAAGTCAAAATTATACACAGAAGGGTACACAAAATGAATTTTTGACGCTAATCAGTAATGTGTGTAATTTGCAGTGAAGATAAATCAAACGTGTATTACAGTATACTCATCTTATCAGCACCAAAATAAATCTTCTTGATTTTGTATTGTTTTATAGTTCAACCGAATCGGGGTGGTTGTCTTCAGTACGTTCCACGTCTACTGTAATTGACCGAGTTAGTCCCGTTCAGAACTCTTCACTAATTGAAAAGGAGTACCTTTTCTAAGGGGAGTCGGGACCAGACGAGACAAGAGAGTTTCGGAAACTAGACACAGGAGGGAATCAACAAATCCTGTGACCCCTGTGGTCAAGTCTAGTGTATGAGTGTTCCGTCGCATGAACTCTCGGTCCGTGGGTCTCTACTACTGCAAGACGGCTTACGACCCCTCCTTTACCGAAAGGGACCACCTGCAACGTAGTTAGTTTTCCCACCCCCATTACCGTCTCCTACAGTTCCTTTTTCTCAGACATAAGTCTCCGGAGTCGAAGACGAGACCTTTAGGATAGTCTACCTGGTAGTTAATGGAGGAAAGAGGGTAAGTCTAGGAACGGAAACAGTGTCTTTTTAAAAAATGTCCCGTCGTCCCCCAGCCCTCCCCTCAACGTATCACCATTGCTGAATACAAGTCCCTCTTTTTCTAAGACTCACCCGAACTAGTAGACAGGGACGGAGAGGTCAAGAGCCTAAATGGGTTTAGGTAGATGCTCTGAACTCGACACGGATACCGACCGGGTAGTCGACAGAGGTTTGAGAAAGGGTCAACTGGAAAAGTCAGAAACACAGGTTCGACCACTACACAACTTTACAG
Source organism: Capra ibex (assembly GCA_006410555.1). Taxonomy (NCBI): domain Eukaryota; kingdom Metazoa; phylum Chordata; class Mammalia; order Artiodactyla; family Bovidae; genus Capra; species Capra ibex. Next base: position 2,290,756 of record SJYO01042875.1, on the reverse strand, counting down.
AGGAACCTTACAGACGTTAGACAAGAATCTTTACGTTTTTTTAGCAAATCAGTAAAAATATTGGTTTCGTTCTTGGTCCGGACCGGTCGTTCCTGGAAAGAGACTGTTACTAAAACTAAAAAGGTTCGACCTTGAGGTCACACGAAACTACTTTAACAGTCCTTTAGTCCTAAGTCCTCTTTTTTTTTTAGGATGTGAAAGAGTTTCTGTCAAATGCATACACTTCGTAAATGGGACATAACATAGACCACCACCAAATCAGTAACTCAGTACAGGCTGAGAACACTGGGGTACTTTACATCGGGTGGTTCGGGGAGACAGGTATCCTAAAGGGTCCGTTCTTATGACTTCACACAACGGTAAAGGAAGAGGTTCCCTAGAAGGACTGGGTCACTAACATATAACATATCAACCATTATTTTTCAGTTTAGTGACACCATTTCGATGTTACCAAACCCCTATAACTGGTAAAGTCAATGACCAACAAAGATCTATTAAGTGTTTATAGAAGGGGCAAGAGAGGTAGAATGTCCTTCGAATTTAAAGGATTTGCTTCTTATTTCGTTGGACTTCGAGAGCTAAGAATCCCGTTGAAAATGAAAACATAGGTTTACTGTAGTAGGTTCGGGTTTATCACATGTACCCCTTTGAACAGATAAAGGGTTCGCAAAGACTCTTAAGGATCGTTCACCAATGTACAAGATGTTCAAATAGAATCAACCCGGTACAGAGACTGAAGTCCGGTTATGGAAGTCGAGGAAGAGGTAAAACGGTAGAAGAGAGATGACAAGAGACAAAAGTGGTTACATGCCTTTCTCGGTAGAGTGAGATAAAGAAGTTCGTGTTGACTCTGCGTGAGTTGAAATAGTTCGAAATGATTTCAAACTTGCACCTATTTCCCTTACCTTTACGTCTTTTTTCTTTGGGTCTCGACTTATGGTTTGGAAAGAGTGGAGCTCACGAGTGAGACACCTGTAGAAAGAGGGATCGTCTTCTAAATTAGGGAGAAAACTCTTCAGTACTTTTTGTCAGGAAAAGGGGTCTAAGGAGAGATACCTAGATACCGGAGTCTTACGTCAGAGGAGGTTTTCTCCCTTTTTTAATTTTAATTGTAGTATTAGGGGTTCTCTACATGGGACGACTGTAAACAAACTCTTTCAATGTCAGATCCGGTTCGTGTCTGGAAAGTATGGTGGTGAAACCAAAACTTGAAAGGGATCGTGTTCACTCTTGACTGGAGAGATTCCGTTGTCTCCGACTGGGTTCTTGGAAGTGGTTTTATATCCAAATTAGAAAGAAATGTCTTACGTCTTTGGTGTGGGTTGTAAAACCTTGATTGGAATTCTGCCGAATCCCCATCAAAACTCCCGTAAGACCGGGATCCCTGTTCGTCTGAATACTTCCGTGTACAAGTCCAAGACTCCTACGACTTCGACTCATTCAGTCTGGGTCTGAAGTCAGATTCCTCTGGAAATCTGTTCTTCTGTTCACCGCACTCGTCGGTACTAATGGTACCTGTCCGTAGGGTGCCCCGACACCCAAGAGTCTCCTCGCTGTGATATGTAATATTTCGTAGTCTACGTGAACTTTGGACACCTTCAGGTTTATTTGGAGAACGTAAAACTGTGAACCGTTGGATCCTTAAAGAAATGGTTTTTTGTTTGTTTTTTGTTGGTGTGGTGGTCTTTTGGAGTATAAAATGAAGAATTTAGGATACCGTGGAACCTTCACTTTTTCAAGAATACTTTGTTAAACGGAGTCCTCAATTCCTTTGTAACCTGTTATAAATAAAATTTACAGGTAATCTTTAATTCTTGCCCTCCATGATTTGATTTCTTACCGACTTGGGATTCTACTACTTTATTAACTTTGTGTTAAAAATTATACAACATGTCTTTCGTCCTTAGTAACATATAAAAAAAAGACTCTTCGTTTTTTTGGGAATTAATAAAAATAACAATATTAATTTAACGTAAAATATAGTTTTAATAATGTGTAAATAACATCACATTTTATTATGACTTCTTATATCCGAACATTTTCTTCTTTTAGATGAATTTAGAGCCGAGTATTAAACACATGGGATCCGTTTAAAACTCAGAGAGATTTGAAGTTTAACGTCTAGACGTTTCATCCCAATACCACTATTACTTTATTAACATCAATTCAATCTTGTGAGTTATTTAAGTTCAATAATAACGTTTTATTTTAAGTCTCTCGAGTTTCTTCATTTATTTTAACCCGAAGGTACCACCGAGTCTACCGTTTCTTAGAGGAACGTTACGCCTCTGGACCGAAAAACTGGGGACCTAGTCCCTATAAGGGACCTCTTCCTTTACCGATGGATGAGGTCATAAGAACGGACCTCTTAAGGTACCTGTCTCCTCAGTAACAGTATAAATTACTTTCCTCACATCAATTCAATCTTGTCAGTTATTTACGTTCAATAATAACGTTTTTTTTAAGTCTTTTAAACTTCATTTATTTCTAATAGGAAATAAGGTAACAGATTTCACTGGTACCGATTTTAACATTTCAAATACATGTAAACAAGGTCCTACACACATACAACCACCCTCCCCAGAGAAAGTCTCAATACTTAAAGAAGTAAGATTATGTATCAAAAACTTTACGAAAAAAAATTGACCTGATATAAAATCTTTGTAGGAATATACAGTCGTTTACAGTAACATTAAATAGTGAAATTGTCGAAGTAAAATAAGGTAATATACTATTACTGTTACAAATTGATTTCTATCATAAATATAAAAGTAAAAATAATAGGTGATGAAGAGGTAATATTAGATATATTCGTGTATGTTATTCTAGTGAATATGTCTCATGAAAATCGTAGATAGGATAACGAATCTTTATATCGATAAAACAGTTGTCTACGTGAGGAAACGTATAAACTATCGATAGTGGTTTCACGGGAGGTGTACGACATACTCTTACAGACCCTTCGTAAAGTAAATTCAGACCAGTACACGAGTCTCCCTGAAAGGTTCGAAACTACTAGACTTCCTAGTCTTTCCACATAGTCAATCTGTGGAACGGACCTAACCACTTATGAACCGGTTCAACCTCAAAGGGGACACACATACTAAGATCTATTTGAAGAAAGAATTTTATAGAACGGAGTCAGGGCAACGAATATTGTACCCCTAGTATATCTGTAATACTAACTCTTTTAACTTTACTATTTTATATATTCCGAACTAAGTGGGATCCGTGAATTATGTGTACACACATGAATCAGCGAATGAGCACAGACTGAGACACCGGGGTACCTAACATCGGGTGGTCCGAGGAGACGGGTACCTCAAAAGGTCCGTCCTTATGACCTGACCCAACGGTAAGGGAAGAGGTCCCCTAGAAGAACTGGGTCCCTAGTTTGGACGAAGAGAATGTGACCGTCCGTCTAAGAAATAGTGATGGTGGTGGACCCTTCGGGATTAGAATCATTTCTACACGGGAAAAGGAGGTAAGAAAAACCATTGACTCAAAAATACGGTACTACGAAACATTTTACATCTACGAGTATTTCAAAACAACGATAAACCTAGGAAAATGAGGACTTTTCCATAATCCTTCAATGCCTAGTTTCTTCTACAAGTACTTCAATCAATAGATCCCGCAATCTCATCTTCTTCTTCTACTTCTTCCGTCTCCTCCTTCTCCTCTCCCGTTCCTCTTCCCTTCCTACCTTCTGACTTAAGACTTCTGTTCCTCCAACTTCAGATCGGGACAGTGAATGATCGACACACTCAACGTCTAAACTCAATTGAAGGACTTGGAGTCAAAGGATTATACGTCGATTGTTGAAGGAACGATACAGAACCCTCCTAATTAACGCTCTCACACTCACAAGTCCCATGACGTCTGTTTGTGGTCTACAGGTTGTTTTTCCGTTGAGAATAGACAACAACGGTGGTAATAAGGGAGACAACTGTAACGATAAGGTAGTAATACAGGCAACAACTGTCATAATTTGTAACGAAGAACAAGAATTGCGAGGTCCTTTGGGAACACCGAAGCGTGACGTTTAGATAATACCGGAGATTACTCGGCGAACTCGCAGTAAATAGGTAAGTAAGTACCCTTTCCAATCTCGGTGTGTAACTTAAATGTAGAGGCAACTAGGGTCCACCTGTCTCTAACTTCTTAATTATATACAACACCTGAATCCTCAGTCCTTTTGAGTCGTACCTTTGCATCGGAAAAGATAGAAAACGAAAGACGTCTGTTAGACGAGTAATAAAGAACCAGTGTTGTTATAGACACACACACACACACACACACACACACACGCACGCGTACACGCACATAAGCAGATGCAAAGTAATATAACGACAAGAGCAACAAACGAACAAAAGCGAAAAAAAATTTCTACAGTAAAGGAAACAAGTAAATACCGACGTGACCCAGAGGCGACGACACACGTCCGAAAGAGAACAACACCGTTCACCCCAGGCGAGAGACAACGTCACGTGTCCGAAGAATTACAAACCGAAGAGAATGACGTGTCGTACCCCAGATCCGGACACCCTCAGTCATTAACACCGTGTGCCCGAATCAACGGGGTACCGTACACTTTAGAAGGACCTGTTCCCAAACTTCGGCACAGGGAACGTAGCGTCCGACTAAGAATTGGTGACCTGGTGTCCCTTCAGGCCCAAAGAAAAACATAAAACAGTGTTTTCCCCCTTTCCTACATCCTGGTCTAGAACTTCGGTCTTAGTTATCACCGTCTGGGTAACGTAAGTGACATTCTCGACCACTATTTCCTCTAAAACCCCCACTCGAAAAAAGACTGTCTACGTAGTATTACTTGAATGTCTCTACTCTACGTTTCCTACCGAAAACAAAACCCGAAAAAAAAAAAAAACGGAATGGAGACTGAGGTTTAAGAGGTCTGATCTTAAGTTTTCTTGGTATTCCACATTTCATACGGTCTCTCTAATATATGTGTCTAAAAGATTCAATACTAGTAAACATTGAGGTTCGACATACGTATGGGAAGTCCTTTCGGGTCAATTTACGAGTCTCATCTGAGTAGACATGGAAGAGTATCTTTCTCCGGAAAGATCATTCACTATTGACTCCGAGTTGGGGGAGAAGTTTGACAGTTTTGTAAAATTTCGTTCAATAACATCCACTTTCAGTGAAGTTTTATCAGACACGTGTAGAGGCTACTAGAATTTGAATAAATTGAAAAACAACTAAGTTGTTGGGTCACGACATAACGTCCCCCCAATTCAAAGAAACAGACGAAACGAAAACAAAAAGGGGAAGATAAGAGTTCGACAGTTCAGAAGATAACTGTAAACGTGACAAAAGTTGTCGAGGAGAAAGAAAAGGTTCAGTGAATATAAATTAGACGACCCCCTAATTTTTGTTTTTTTTTCCGTTTATTGGTTTGAACGATTTTTTCCTACAAATTATTCTAAAGTACTCGGAGTCGTCCTCTTGGTCTCCCAAATACGGAAGTAAGTAATTTAAGGTAGATGTTTATAAATGACCCGAAGGAACACTATTAGGTGTCCGACAATGAACAAGGTCCGTCATTTTGCGTAACAAACCCCCGATATTGAAAAACTTTTTCGTATAATGGTAAAAGTCCTCGGAAAAGTTTACAGACTCAAATACCGATTGACACATACCAGTTATGAAACTTGAACACTGACGACTTCTAAACTAATTAATGACTGGGAGAGACGGATATATGTGTACCTAAAGATGTAAAGGGTTTCGTAGTCGTGTGTATTAGGAAACAAAACTAGGAGGTAAACTCCATTCGTTCCAGTTTTGCAAATAGACGAAGAATCTTGTGCTCCTTTCCTCTGAGTTATTTGATACTTAGTAAGGTTTCGGAAATTTTATGGTTTGATCTTAACTGAGAGGTGAATCCACTTTCGAGTACGGGGTTCAGAAATAGGTTCGGATCTTCTTCTCAAAGTCTAGAGAATAACGGGACGAATTCTAGAATATAACCTTTCTCGTGACAGGGCTCTCTACCCGGTCGCCTAAAGTCCGAACCACCGGATTTTAGGTGGTTCTTAGAAATTCTTTCGTAGAGACCCAGGGTCCAAAAAGAGAAAAGGGGACATTTCACTCCAATTAGTATAGACGGAGTATGTTACTTCACTACTGTATAAAAATCTGCGATAATAATTAGGTTCATACAATGGTTCGGGGAGCCTTCCGAACCTGGATTGGCTTCTACCTTGTTTTAGGACAGGAGGCACCAGCGTCCCAGGACGGACGGTCAAGTGTCTGGCGGAAATGAACGTCCACTCTCCGAAGACGTAATCACTTTCGTCGTCTATTATCTCCGTGTCTCTTCGAGAGGCATACCTGACAGAGAGACCGAGGTGGTACGAGGAGTAAGGAGTATGTACCGATGCGTCCTCCTCTTTAAGGTCCTTTCTGATCTCTGTAAGTCGTCTTCGGAGGGACCCTTGGAACCACACAGACAGAGTCACCCCGGCGACCGACCGACTCCAGTGTGTGTCCCTTCTCGTGGTCGAGGTGGTCTCAGGAACGTTCTTAAAGTCACCGTGTAGGAATTCTGATGGTCTACCCATGGAACGGAAGGACGCGTCTGACTCCGGTCAGTGGTAGAGAGGTCTACACCCCTGAGAGAGTCCTCTAGATGATCGTTCGGGGGTCGTCACGGAACCATTTCATCCTGGTGTACGGTAGCGGAAACAAAATTTAGACCTCTACATTGTCTCTAGTCTCCCGTCGATTTCTGACCTTTTCTGTTTGAACTCAGAAGTCGAGACCGTGAAAGAGTGATCCGCTAAAAAGAATTTTACGTGGAGGGAATAGAGATGTTTCTCCCATCGGTGGAAAACCTTTCTACGTTCGTCGATCGTACTATGTGTAGTCACACGTCATGGTTCGTATACGAATATTAAATGATGAAGGGGAAGAAAGGGGTTGGATGGATCGTGTAGGTCACCTTTAGAGAGATAAGGATATTCTCCACTACTAGTTACTCGAGAAGTCCCGTTCAAGAAAGACTGTTAGAGTGGTACGGTCCAAAGATCTCTCCTTCTACTTTTTGTCAGTATAAAACAGAAGAACCTAAACCCCCGTAACGAAGTCATCGTTTGTGTCATCTACCGGATCTTATGTATTGACTGCATAAGTAGTATAAAGGAGGACGGGAGATTTGAAGACGGGAACGAGGGACCAAGAGTCCACGGACAGGACGTAGACGGGAAGGGACGGGAACCACCTCCACCCTCCTCTGGACACCTCGACCAGTTTCGACGAAGAGGGGTCGGGTAGGTGTGTCGTGGGTGTGTATACTGACCTCTACTCTTGTCTCTCTTCTCTACCGACCCCACCGAGGGAGAAGTGGGGATCCTTTGGCGGGAAGAGTACCCTTGGGGATTCTTTTGGAGGAACGAGTCGAGTCAAGACCGGAAGTCCACGTCCTGAGTATCGACGGTGGACAACTCCCGTAAAACGTCGACGAGTCCGAATTGATTCACACGACAAATTATCTGGACTCTACCCTGGATTGTCACGGGACCCCTGAGAGGAAAGACTCAGTCCTCTGGAAAATCATGGTAATCTTATTGGTGTCACCAATGTTAAACTCGTGAGTGACACTCGGCCCAGTAACACGATTTACAAAATATCGGTAAGCACTACGAATTCCTTTGTTTCTCATTCTCTCTAATGCGTCGTAAACATTCCTAATGTGGGTCTTTCACCGTCTTAGTCCTAGGTGTGAGTTAAGACCGGTTAAGGTTTCAGCCAAAAGATTTGGTGACTAGACCCGACCAAGACGTCACAACGAGTCGGAGGCCGGAGAGGTCGAATTGTTTCATCTTCGTAGGTGCTACTGTATCTCCAAGAGCCACTATAGGATGTAGGGACCGTAGGTTTCCGACAAGGACCGGCACACCATACCACTGTCACTGTAGTCGAGAGGCACAGTTAAGTGGACAATCAGTCTCCCGCTACTACGACCAAGACGGAGGGAGGTGGGACTGGTCGTTAGACGACTCTCGGTAGGACTTCGGTGGCTACTCTAGAAGATTTATTACGGGAGTGACGTCTTTCGGACCGTACACCACCAGGTACACTTGTGCTGGTACAATTAGGGGAAAAGGGGAAAAGATATAGGTTCCCCTCTTAGTACGATCAAAGAACCTCTTTTTAAGTAACAGACGGATAGTAATACGGTCAATCAAAGACTCAAACCTTCAAAAGATTATTCACTATGACCATTTTGGAGTGTTTTAATTACCTATTTTCTTTTATCTATCTATACTACTTACCTATCTATTCACTTACCTACCTACCTATTTACTTACCTACTTACCTATCTATCTACACTACTTACCCATCTACCTATTTACTTGCCTACAAATTTATCTATCTACCATCTATATATTGTATCACCACTCCTCAAATTTATAAAAAAGTCACTAACCACATCACTTACTACAAGATAAAATTGTTTCTCGCTTTTACGACTTTTCGAGTTCCCTTCAAACGATGTTTAAATTATAGAAAAATTCTTCTTTCTTTTTTCTTCACGTAGACTGAACATTAATAAAACAACCACGAAGACATGACAACAGAATTAAAGGTGTAGGTTGCGACGTCCCTGAATCTCTAAGAGGTAGGAGGTGTAGGCCCCAAGACTACGTGCGACACTACGATTTTTCATACTGTCGTGCATCGATACTAAAACTTGTCGACAATCACTCTGCCCCTCTTCTCCGTACTGGGTAGAGATGCGACGAGAGGAGTGAAACCTTTTAGTTTTGTCCTTCACTTAGAGTTGTCAGTGATCATTGTTTCGACTTTCTTTATCTATCGTAACCCTAAAAAAAGAAAATTACAAGAAATTGGAAACAGTACCAGGTTTGTATGAGTCCGGTGTCGTGTTACACCGACCACAACCCCCCTTCACTGGGACGAGGTGCGCCAGTGACTCTTGGGTCCGAGGAACGGAGAATGTTACGAAGATAGGAGTTGTTCACAACTCCAGGTCCCCACGACGTCACTCCGATCTCAAAACTCCCAGTGTGTAGTCCAAAATCTCAGTACGGACCTTCATTATAGTAGTGAAACTCTGTATTGAACCAGTACAGTACGATTGGCGTGACGTCTTTCTCTTACCCTTTACTAAAGGACACACGGATCCTGTGTGAACTTTCCAAGGTACTTATATAAAGTAACAGAGACGGTGTGTGTAACAAACCTAAGGAAAGTAGAAGATGGGACAGGAGAAGTTGGATTAAAGTTGTGTCGTCAGTTATGTTACAAAATTGTTATATTATTCTAATACGGTGGAGACACGATTTTTGAGGTCTCCGAGACACTAACAACGTCTTATTTTCGATTTCAGTAGTGTTACTAAACGTACCAGGATGCACTAAGTCGTACTTTAACCACTGACGTCGGTACTTTAATTTTCTGTGAACGAGGAACCTTCTTTTCAATACTGGTTGGATCTATCGTATAAGTTTTCGTCTCTGCAATGAAACGGTTGATTCCAGGTAGATCAGTTTCGATACCAAAAAGGTCACCAGTACATACCTACACTCTCGACCTGACACTTCTTTCGACTCACGGTTTCTTAATTACGAAAACTTGACACCACAACCTCTTCTGAGAACTCTCAGGGAACCTGACGTTCCTCTAGGTTGGTCAGGTAAGACTTCCTCTAGTCGGGACCCTAAAGAAACCTCCCTTACTACGATTTCGACTTTGAGGTCATGAAACCCGTGGAGTACACTTCTCAACTGAGTAACCTTTTCTGAGACTACGACCCTCCCTAACCCCCGTCCTCCTCTTCCCCTGCTGACTCCTACTCCACCGACCTACGTAGTGTCTGAGCTACCTGCACTCAGACTCACGTGAGGTCCTCAACCACTACCTGTCCCTCCGGACCGCACTACGCTAAGTACCCCAGTGTTTCTCAGCCTGTGCTGACTCGTTGACTTGACTTGACTTGACTTGTACTAAGTCGGGGAACAGANTGCTGACTCCTACTCCACCGACCTACCGTAGTGTCTGAGCTACCTGCACTCAGACTCACGTGAGGTCCTCAACCACTACCTGTCCCTCCGGACCGCACTACGCTAAGTACCCCAGTGTTTCTCAGCCTGTGCTGACTCGTTGACTTGACTTGACTTGACTTGTACTAAGTCGGGGAACAGAACGATTGAAGTTGAGACTGACGAGTGAGGGAGTGAGATCGGTAAGGTCCGAGGAAGTTCCGAGAAGGAACCGATGCATTGAGACGGACTTTTCGTCTATCAGTAGAGTCGATCTACTGATAGAGACTGGAGACAGTTCAAGTTTAAGTGGAAAAGTCACTGCAGATGGTACTGGTAGGATATATGTTACAATGACTAGAGAGATGGGCTACGGAGACGAGGAGACGACAGAAAGAAGGTCTAGTGAGTGTGGAAAAGACATCACAACTTTGATCACAAAACTAATAACCGGCACTCGATCTGTTCATGGGACTCGACCCTCGGTACGACATATACTACTACTCACCACTATGTCTTCTGTGCAAAATAAGACTTAGAACGTCCATAAAGACTGTCAGTACTGGAGACTGTAATGAGGTTGTGGATCTTATCACAACCGTTCCACCGTCCGTGAGTCAAGTAAACAACTTCCTTACTTACTTACTCTATCTCTTAATATACTGTCTTACCTTAGTTACCTGGGTCCCTTTTCCGGGACTCTGAACCAGATACAAGTCTTGTCAAAGTTCGGGGTCTGAAACGCGATACTCAAGATCTGGAGTCATCTAAAAGGAAAAAGGGAACTGTCACAAAGTAAAAGAGGTAACGTTTTACTCTTAACAGTGGTATAGATAATGGAGGTGGAGAAATCTAGTGATATTTTAACTTCTTATAGAATATACTTTCCCTTATTAAGATTGTTCTCGTTGTGAGTAAGTGTAATAAATAGATCTAGATAACAAACTGATGAGACGAAGAACGTGTCTTTAATACACAACAAGACTAGTTTCTAACAAACCCTAGGGACCCCGTTAGTGGGTTCCCGGACGACAGACAGGTAACAAACGGACCTATGGGGACTATTCTAGGTCCGACGGGGAGTAACCAGGGTATTCTCTGGGATACCTCGTCCTGACTCCAGAGAGAGACTATGTCGGTTCCGTTACACTCTGTAGGGTCTAGTCTCGATGACAGGAACTAGGGTGACCCTGGAATACAATCTTTTCGACAGAGGAGAGACTATTCTCTTGTTTCTTAAGTATCAAACAGACCGTAGAGGAGACATAAAAAGGGTTACGTCAGTCGACCTTGACCATCCGACCTAGAACAGACCTGTCTACTTTTTATTGTTTGTCATTAGGAAGTCCGAGGCAAAACCGATTTTTGAGAAGGGAACAGAAGTACAAGACCAAGTTCACTCAGGATCCTCCAACTTTGGAAGGACCCCAAGTAGGTAGGAGACACTTAGATACAGGAGTACATTTTAGACGAACGGGTCTCCTTTTGTGTAGACTAAGTTGAGACAGGACTTTGAACTTACGGTTCGAAAGGAACCTCCTGTGGTCCCAGTACCACTCCTCACACACCGAAGTACGTACTCGTCTATTCCTGACCAACATTGACTTCTCGATTACTAAAAAGTATTGTCGAATTTTAACTTACTCACAGACTTTTCTGAATTTCTAAACTTTTTACATAACAAAGTTTGTTCCAATTAAAGGGTTATACCAACACAATTGTACTTAACAACAAACTACACCTTTGTAATAATAGTACTTCCTCGACTAGATTTGGTGTAGGACAGGGTCATAAGTAGATATAAAAAAATAAATATTTGAACTTTAATCTTTAAAAGGATTCGTCTAACGGTGGGAGTTGAAGGGTGAAAATGATACTAAAGATAAATTACAAGAAAAGTTGGGATGGTTAAACAGAAACCTTTTAACAAAAAACAAAAAACAAAAAAAAAAAAGAGAACGTTAGACAGGGATAATTCCTCACAAATCTTCAGGAGTCCCTTCAAAGTCTTTCGCAAAGATCTTCGATAAATATTTGCAGGGTCTCAGAGTAGACAACTGACCTATCCTTTCAACCGTAGACCGGGGCGGTACTCTCAGTCTATTTGTGTCCGTTCCATCTTCCCTTTGTACGGGGTGGAGGTAGTCCAAGATCGGACTTCTAGGGAAGATCAGGTAGGTTTCGAGACTCTTGTAGGTTTTTCCTTCTGAGGGTTTCTTTATTTACAAGGGTAGACACTGGCGGAGTAAGGACCTAGGAAGAACCTTAAGGACGCGAACGGGGACTTTCGGGACCTCCCAGTATACCCCTCGGTGCTTGTTTGGTTAAGTCCCCCAAAGGAACAATGGTCTTATAGTAGACCCGTTGTTATCTACTACCTGAATTCCTGTACGGGGGAAAAGGACAATAGAAGTGGGGAGACAAAAGGGTTTATCTTGGCTCACACCCTTTTCTGCTGTCTTTAGTGAGGGAGGTGAGGGAGAACGTGACGGGGATGGAGTGTCTGAGAGAGACAGAGAGAGAGACACAAAGACTAGAGTATGTGTAAATAATGTTGAAAATACATGACTCAAGGATGACGTCCGGTCCGGGACGTGACTCCTCGAACTTCCATATAGGGCACCTCATCCAAGAGAAGAAGAAGGTGTACTCGTTCGAGTCCCAGTTTCTCGACTGAGTAGACTTCGAGACGTCGACCTTCCTACGACTCCGACGGAACACTATTTCGTACAAAGAAAAAAGAGTAGAGAAGAAGTACTTGAAGGAAATAGTCGATGAAGTAGTCAAGAACCTCCTGTGACTCCCCAGACGGTAACCAGTGTTGTCGACACACTGGAACTCGCTAGGGAAGAAGGAGAGGTTTAGGGTCAAAGGGAAAGACATTTTATTATACTCCCTCATTCGAAACAAGTACGAGGTTGTAGGAACCTGGGATTTCTACGTTTACTACCGTCGTTCGGGAAAATAGAGTATACGTAAATAATGTTGAAAATACATGACTCAAGGATGACGTCCGGTCCGGGACTCGACTCTGGTCCATGGACTCCTCCATGGTGGACCGTTAAGATGCACCGAATCTTTCTCCTCTGTAGAGTTGGGTCGTCAGTTCTCTTTATTCCGGTAATTAGTAAAAGGATAAAAAAACTTTTTAAATTTTTCTAGTCACCGTCAAGGTAATACTATATCTCATCTTAAACTCTCTAAAAATCAAGTGTAAGACCAAGACGATGATCGAATAGTACACTAGAACCCGTTCAGTGGTTTGAGAAACTCTTAGATAAAGGGGTAGACATTTTCGTCTCCAGGATTATTGGTACGAAGGGAGGATCCTAACACCTCTCCTTGTTTGATCGGGGTATCTGTTCTAATTGGAAACTGATCGTGTAGTGTCGGTCACGAACGTTTTCAGGTGTTTACCTATAGGTTAGAGGAGGTTAGGAAAGTCGGTATCTCCCAACTTGAGAATCCCCTCATTGAGATTTGTTGTTTTTGTCAGTCTTTTCTTTCACTCCACTAATCGAGAGAGGGAGATGTCAGACTGGTAATTGCCTTAATTCGTTCTTGGCTTAAAATAGGGGACGTGAACGAGAAGACTCGGTCTTTCTGGGTCCTTTATTGTGGATAACTTCTGTGAGTAAAACCAAGAACCGGTCTTCAAAGTTTAAGAATAAACTAGAATTCGAAGAATCGAAACCTGACTTGTAATAAATTTTCAAGGTCAATTTAAATGATGAGAGAGAAGAGTCTAAGCAGAAACCTATTGGAACTTATTCTTACCGTTTGTTTCTGCATAAGTTTTTGGCACAAAATAAAAGGTTTCGTTACCGGGGACCACCCCATCATCAGAACTGAAAATGAACTTAGGTACAGAGGTCCGTGTCTCCCTTTTACGTGGGTCTTTACACGAAAGGGTCGTACGAAACGAGGTCCCAGTATGAGAAACCCCGTAATCAGTAAGAATTGAGTATTCTAGTTTTGATTTCGATTTATTTTCGATTTTTACCCACTAAACAGTGGGTCGTTCGTGGTTATTTTACATTGGTGTACCTTTTTACTTAATTCGGTTCGGGTAGAAAAAGAATTTCTATTAACGGAGACTACAGAGTGTTCAATGGTACAAATAAAGGGATGTTTAAGAAGGACTGGGTCTATCGATTCGGGACGGGAAGTAAGGAGGAGACACTCAGATGATTGTGAAAGGAGTGTCCTTTTACAACGACACTTCAAGAAACCTTTCTTGATACGAAAGAGTAAACTCGTCCACGACGTTCGGACTCGACTGGTCCAACCCGTGGCGGGTACACTTCAATGGGTCGGGGGTTGTTCTGGTAGAGTCTACTGAAGACTATGTTGTTGTTTGAGTTCAAGTCAAAACACTCGTATCTTGAACACCTATTTGAAGTAGGACAGGTAGAAAAGTTTTCTACTCTGCTAGAGTGGAACGGGTTGACAACCAGAAGTGGTACCCTTGTTACTATATCTGAAGTTGGTCCTCAGAAAAATTAGAAGAAATAGTGAAGTATTATCCTTATGTTTATTATTCTTGTGTTTTTCAATTAATAATGGTTCATAACAATCTATTGTGATTATTATTTAGGTACAGAGATGATCATTATCGAGACTATATGTGTGACCATTTTTATAAAGTTGTTATCATTTCAATTATTCTTATACTTTGTCTTGATCTGGGTGTCTTTCTCCTTCGTTTGAATACCAATAGTTACCTCTTTCTCCCTTCCCACTCCCTATTTAATCCTCAAACCCTAATTGTATATGTGTGATGATATATATTTTATCTATTAGTTGTTCCCGGATGACATTTCGTGTCTCTTGACATGTGACACAAAACATTATTGGATATTTCCTTTTCTAAGACTTTTCTTAGGGCACCGACATGTAGACTCTGATTGTGTTGTAACATTTGGTTAATATGAAGTCCTTTTGTTTTTCTTTGGCATGCGGTATACACCTTTTGAGTACAACACAGTTTGACGACGTTTAAAGAGAACGAGATGGAGACCCATCGTCACTCACCTGGTATATTAGAAGTAAAATGTATAATTTTTTTTTTTCTCTTTGTTCGATTACAGGGTTTCCAATTCATTGAACGGATATAGTATATTAATTATTTCCGGTCCCGAACCTTCTTACGGGTTTCGACAGACCCTTCGGGTACGAAATTCGTGAGACGAGGAGAAGAGTAGGGACGGCAGTCCATCTGGTAGGTAATCTTGTCTCTCCCGAAACTGGGAGATAGTGGCTGAAGGTGTTGAGACAGGAGTACCTTCTTAGTAGAATTCCCTTCTAAACTTAACTTTGATGTCCAAGGTAAAGATGACCCAAACTGATAAATGGGAGGTCAGAGTGGTTGCGTGTGGGTTTAGTGGGTCAACACTTGTCAGAAGGGATTTACTCAGTTACAGATCCGGAGTAGACTTGGTTTATTTACTACCCTGTAATAATATGTATAAACCTTTTACCTTCCCGAACCCTACGTACTAAAAAAGTTAGAGTAGGAAAAGACAAATGGATCTTTAATTTCCTTCCTTTTCTTTTTTCTCCTTCTTTCCTTCTCTCACTTCTTCCCTACTCATCGTAAATAAACATTAACAACAAGTCCGTGAGTCAACACAGACTGAGAAACGTTGACGCACCTGACGTCGTGTGGTCCAAAGGGACAGGAAGTGATAGAGGATCTCAAACGAGTGTGAGTACAGGTAACTCAGTGACTACGGTAGGTGACGAACATAAGTCAAGTCAAGTCAAGTCAACGAGTCAGCACAAGATGAGAAACACTGGAGTACTTGGTGTTGTGTGGACCGGAGGGACAGGTAGTGGTTGACGACCTCAGGTGGGTTTGGGTACAGGTAACTCAGCCACTGAACATAATCACCAATTGTTTATGTTTTAATAAACATTAGCACCAATTGTGTATAACTCGACGTGATCAATCACTTACCGTGATCTTTGAGGTGTGTACATTAAAGTAACTGAGGAAGGTTGTTGGGATAGTGTTTACGTTTCATTTATACTTTTATTTTAGCCTCTTAAGAACGTTACCAAACAACGTGAACGACTTCGAATCCGTTGTACAATTCGGTGTCGGGGACTTTCAAGACTCCTGTCGTCTCTTCCGTCGTGTTATCACTCGTTCTAGTCGATCTCTCGTTTTCTTCGCGCAAGATCTCAGTCATTCCTTTGTGAATGCGGGGCGTCGAATCATTCAAGTTACGAGAATAAAACGTTTATCCCTTAGACCCCGTGTCTCTTCTTTTTACCGATCCGCTATTCAATATCAGCTCTCCTCTTATTTCGGTGAAGAGAACTGAGGGTTGGGTTGCAAGAGATATAAAAGGAGAAGAACCCTACATACCTTACCCTATAAACTTGTGTATTTTATAAATAATAATGCTCCTCGGACCCTAACTTCATCTAAAGAGAATTACTCCCCTTCATACGCCTCACGGTTTCGGTCGTCTCAAACCGGTTATTTTCCGTCAATACCCTCGACGTCACTCTTAATGTGACCCCACTGTCCTTCATGTAGTCTAAGGGACCTCTTCCTCACACTACGTCTTTGAGGGGTTTGTCTACTACGTGGTAGTTCTCTACGGGTCTAGAGACCCACTGGAGGGACTTCTAAGAACTAGTATTATGTGCATGACACATATTAAAGTCTACACATCTCTCTCTCTCCGCACTTTAGTTATCCTTCTAAATTACGGTCGTTTAAGTCACCCAACCCAAACTTTTGTCATTTGAGACTCTACGTATGGACTATCACGACTCAAGTGAGACATTAGATCTGGGTCCAGAGGTGTGATGATGGGTCCCTTAGAATGTGACGTGTATAAATAAGTGTCACAAGTGTTAAAGTGATGAAATCCGAAAGAAGGAGACACGCAAGAAGTGTTTCTTAAGTTGTACTAAAGTAATTTCACATTTAGTTTAGATACAGTGAACCGAAACACTCTAGGAAGTAGGCAACATGAATCATACTTTGACTTTATGGAGTAGTACCGGCACTACCGGACTGGACTACCGGACTGGTGGGGTGGTCAGGAGATGAAAGAAGGAAGGAGCGATCCGAGGTCGATGATTAAAAAAGAAGGGGTCGTGAAGTTTAAGGAAGAACGTAAAATTTTTTTAAATGACAATAGAGTTACATCTTATAGGAAGATTGATAAGGATTCTGACTAGGGAAAACTTCCCCTTTTACCCTACGGAAAGAGTTCTCTCAGAGTAACTGCATATGTGTGATAACACACACTTTATCTATCGATCACCCTTTTACGATATATTATGTCCAAGACATATCGTGTCGAGTCACGGGACACTACTAGATCTCTCCACCCAACCCTCCCCCTTTCCTCCAAGTACTCCCTCCCCCATATACATACGTATATCGAGTAAGTGTGACAGTATGTCGTCTTTGATTGTGTCGTAACATTTCGCTCAACAACATCAAGGCAGCGATTCGACACAGACTGAGAAACGTTGTGTATGTGACGTCGTGTGGTCCGAGGAGACAGAGGGTGACAGAGGACTTCAAACGAGTTTAAGAACAGGAAACTCAGACACTACGATAGTTTGGTAGAGTAGAAGACGGTGCGTGAACAGGAAAACGGAAATTAGAAAGGGTCGTAGTCCCAGAAAAGGTTACTCAGTCGAGAAACGTAGCCCACCGGTTTCATAACCTCGCAGTCGTAGTCAGGAAGGTTATATATATGTCCGAACTAAAAGAAATCCTAACTGGTTAAACTAGAGGAACGGTAGGTTCCATGAGAATTCTCAGAAGAAGTTGTGGGGTTAAGTTTTCGTAGTAAAGAAACTGTGAATCGTAAGAAATACCAGGGTGAGAGTGTAGGTATGTCCTGATGACCTTTTCATAAAACGAGATGTACAGTAATTTTTAAGTCTAATTCAGGGGTATACACTCTTTACGAGAAATAGTAAAGAGGAAGGGTTTACTTCTGTCTCTAATACTTTACGTGTTACAATTTTCCTTACTCGTATGTCACCTCAAGCAAAGGGTCTACCGAGTCACCATTTCTTAGACGGACGTTACCTTCTACGTCCAAGCTAAGAACCCAGTCCTCTTGGGGGACTTCTTCCTTTACCGTTGGGTGAAGTCATAAGAATGGACCTTTAAAAGTCCCTGTCTCCTCGGACCACCGATGTGAGGTACCCCAAAGTGTCTCAACCTGTATTGACTCGTGTCACGTGTCGTTTCTGAGTATCTTTTCTTTAGCCATTTTGCTAGACCATACTTTGACCTCGGATAATGTGTCCCACTTCATTCAGTCTTTCTTTCTGTGGTTATGTCAGACAATTGTGTATATATACCTTAAATCTTTCTACCATTGTTACTGGGATATACGCTCTGTCGTTTTCTTTGTGTTTCTATTTCTTGTCCGAAAACCTGAGACACCCTCTTCCACTCCCACCCTATTAAACTCTCTTATCGTAACTTTGTACGTATGACGGTATACACTTTGTCTAACGGTCAGGTCCAAGTTACGGACTATGTCCTACGAGTCCCGACCACGTGACCCTGTCGGGACTCCCTTCCCTACCACCCCTCCACCCTACTCTCCCAAATCCTACCTCCTGTCTACATGTGGGTACCGACTAAGCACAGTTTCATACCGTTTTGGTGATGTTATAACATTTCATTAATCGGAGGTTAATTTTATTTAATTAAAAAATTTACTATACCCTATAACATACCCTCTTCAATTGAGGTTTATCTCGGATCCTCTCATCCATTTCTATCTTTCTCCTCCCATCAAACGGACAACCAGACACTCGAGACTGATACCATAAGAAACAGGATAGAGGTCTCAGTTCTTTCCACGTGTATTGTCCCTGAACTACTTATATATAATTCTCTTCTTTGTTTATATATTTACTTGATAACGTTATTGGTAAAGATTTTATGTAATTTTATACGCACACAGATGAACTACCTTTTTAGTCAGAGGACAAGAACAGTATAAAGTAAATATTAGTACCAGAGGAAAGTAAAAATAATTTTGTTCCTTCGTGGGAGAAGGAGACACACGTGGGTGTGTTTAAGGTCTTAATAAAAAAACCGTTCTTTAATAGTAACTTCCTTTTCGTCGTGGGCATGAAGACACAGGATAGGAGTTTCTTCTTTTCCTCGATTTTAGGACCTATTCGTCTCTGGAAGGGTACGAGTCTAGACAGACACTGTCTTTACTTCTCTGGGTGTACCCCCCTCATTGATACTTCTACTTCTTTTCGGAAATTTTGAAGACAGATGTACTAATCAAAAATCGTTGAAATAACTCAAAATTAAATGTACGGTATCTTAAGTACTTAAAGGTCATACTTTACTAGTTACCGAACATCATCTAATGTTGACAGGGTATTATGTTACAATCTCGTATTGGTACTGGGAGGGAACCCCAGTGACGTTAGTCAGGGGTAGGGTGAGGGTCGGAGTCTGTTGGTGATTAGACGTAAGATAGAGATGTCTAAATGGAAGAGACCTGTACAGTATATTTGCTTTAGTATGTTCAGGTGTATTAATTAAAAATACAGTTTTAATATATGGATAAACAATAAACCTCCTTCTTAAACTCGTATACTGGGGGAAAAGAAACCTACCAACTGAATACGAAAAACACGAAGGCAAAGAAGCAGATATTATACCCTACGTATTACGAGGATAAGCACTAATCCGGTAAATCAGGTTTCAGATCATTTACGACAACGACAACAATTTAATGATTCATCACAGACTGAGAAACGTTGGGGTACCTGGTATCGTGACATCCGAGGAGACAGGAGGTGATAAAGGGTCTTACACGAGTCAAAGTACAGGTAACTCAACCACTACGATAGATTGACAGAGTAGGAGACGACGGGGGAAGGAGGAAACGGGAGTTAGAAAGGGTCGTAGTGCCAGAAAAGGTCACTCAACCGAGTACCATTTACTATGAACGAATTATTTAGTATCGATAACAACAACGACGACAATAATAACGTTAAAAGTGGGGTCGTGTCAAGTAATTCTGGTATTGTTTCTGTAGTTTTGTCGTGCAATTTCCCTCTCCTTAACGAAGGTAAGTCTAAACTCGTCTTCCTTCGGACAAAGATAAGGTCCCGAAAGACAAAGGTAAAGAAGAAACCCCTATCCTACACCTACCGACACTCTCCGGTAGAGTAAGTGACGACTAGATGACGGTTTTTTTTTTTTTTTTCTAAGACCTTGAGTTCATCTACACTCACCTCCCTCTCTCACAAAAAGACAAAGTGATCTTTACTTTCCTCTGGAAATTATACTCTAGGTTCACTGTTCCTGTCCCCTGACCATAAAGCTAATTCGTCAGTATCATCACAAAAGGACAGACTGATACCGTATAGGTAATTGAACTTCTGACTTTTTTTAGGTGAAGACACAATCTTGAGATCATTTTTATTTCCGAAAAAAAAAGAAAAAAACCTCCTTTACTAAAGAAGGAGGAAAGTTCGATTTCTTTTTTATGTGTTTCAAAGACTAGACTTCAGTTCACTGATTCTAAGACCCTGACCGACAAAGAGATCTCGTGGACTGACGTATTTGTCGAGAGTAGAGACCCGGAGCCAAATGGAATCGACATTTTTTCCCTCTTAAACAATGACTCAGGTTCGAACGAAACGAGTGGTGGACTGTTCGGTCGACAAGTTCTCCTACCGTCTGATTACAGAGTTTTATCGGTAGAATAACCCTAGACCTACGGTTCACGAAAATATCTAGTCTCTAGTCCCCCTCCATTCCTGTATTTTTTCATGTAATTAGAATGTTTATACGTTTATAGAGGATCGTTCCGTTCACAGTCCGTGCCCTACATTAGTAAAGAAGGAAGAACGGTAGATGTCCACCTGTCCCAAAACTTATTTCCGTAAAATTAAATTGTCAGTCCGTCTCCCCTTCCTCAAAGACTTCATCCGGTAATACATACTAATATTATTGTTTTCGTCACATTTCGTTCAGTTTCTTTGTCAAAGTTTTACCTTAGTCTCGACCAAAAACGGACGGTACCAAACTGGAGCTTCGGGAAGAGATTCCATTCAGAGACAAAGATTCCACTTTCGTGCCGACTACTGTCCACCTCTTCGCGTCCTTCGGAACTTGACACGATGTCATAGTACACAAAGTACCTAGTTTCGAAACACAACACACACACAAGGAGTATTTAGTTTTTTGTACATATCAAGGAAGACAAATTTCGTCCCGTTCATTAGATAACAGACACGTACCCGGTCTAGGTCGGGTAAAGGAAAAAGTCATTTATTACAAAAGAACCTTGTGTCGGTGAGAAAAAACAAATGTATAACGGATACCGATTCGGATAATGGCTCTTCCGTTACCGTTGGGTGAGGTCAGGAGAACGGACCGTTTAGGGTACCTACCTCCTCGGACCATCCGAACCCTAGCACTTCTCAGCCTGTGTTGACTCGCTGAAATGAAAGTGAAAAGTGAAAGTAAGTAACCTCTACCTTTACCGTTGGGTGAGGTCACAAGAACGGACCTCTTAGGGTCCCTGCCCCCTACGGACCACCCGACGGCAGATACCCCAGCGTGTCTCAGCCCGTGCTGACTTTACTGAATCGTCGTTGTCGTCGTTCGAATAAATGACAGACCGGGAAATGTCTTTTTTTATTAAACGACTGGAAATCAAATTTCTTACTGACCAAAATACTTGATACGGTTCATTTTTAAAATTCATTCATGTCGTATATCAACTCGTCAAAGTCTTTAGTTTACCAATCATACTCAACCGATTCCAGTGTCTCGACTTTCTCATTCTTTTTTCTAGTCTATTTACTACTACCACTACTACCGTGAGTGAGTGACAAGTTCCTTCGTTCTATTAATAGATTTATGACATATGCCGACACCGACTAAGTACAGTTATATACCGTTTGTGGTGTTATAACATTTCATTAATCGGAGGTTAATTTTATTTATTCAAGTGAATTTTAATTTTTATTTATGCATATGATTATATAAATCCGGAACGTTGACAGTAAAATATTGGAGTTGAAATATTCATTCCTTTTATTCGGGATCCTGATCTTCTTTGAACGGGTGTTAGGATCAATCGTTTAGTACTGAAAACCTGACATACCGGACCCTATTAAAAAATATTACCTACCTCTACCGTTAGACCTCTTCCTTTCCCCGAACGTGTTTTAGGAAATACTGTTTCCCTTTACCCTGGGTCCGGAGGACTGAGACACTGGTCACAAGGACGGTAGTGCTGTAGATGATTGGACCGGATAGTCAGGAGATTGAATGTCCTCCACATACATGTATACACGATAGTTAGACAATGTGGATGGTCCGATAGTCTAGACGCTTCAATTCTTAGTGTAGAAGATAAAGAAAGGGATCTTGGGATCGTGACAACAAGTCAGTGAGTCAGCACAGGCTGAGAAGTACTGGGGTACCTGATATCGTGTGGTCCGAAGGGACAGGAAGCGATAGAGTGTCTCAAAGGAGTCTAAGTACGGGTAACTCATCCACTCCGATGGATTGGTAGAGTAGGAGACAGCCGGAAGGGACATTATCGTTCTTCGTTTGACCAGTCTGCTTGTAACATAAGACTCCCTTCCCTAGTCTCACGAACAAGATCTTTAGTTTGAACAAAGTTTTGTTTACAGGAGCGAGGTCTAAGACATGACTATAACGACGTAAACGTCCGAGAATTTTGGTGGAATGATACTTATGTTTACAGTTTCAAGACATGACTATGGCAACCGACACATTATTTGTGCCTTCGTTTACCAAATCCGAACTCATTGTCTCGACACTGGTCCGACCCGAAACGAAAACTGTGTGTGTTGTACACAAAAATCCGTTCTCCGTCTCTCCTTTAACGGTAGACGAGTCATTGGACACTCAATGATAAAGGGCTTTTTAGATTCGAAAAGGGTTAAGGAAATTGTACTTACTTTTATGTTTGAATTCCGTGTCAGTAAAAACGGGTACGTTTTACGGAGACTGAAAGGTCTACATAAGTCTTCACCGTCCCAGATCTTCCTAAGTAAGTTCCACCATCCTAATAAAATACGACTTAACAGCAAAGAAGTCTGAAAATTATTTTCATGAGTGGTTTACTAGTTTTATTCTAACTTACAATAGAAGGGGTCCGGTACCTTTACGGGGATGACGAAGTCCTCCTACACTTAGACTCGTTCGTGGTATGACGGTGAAGGGACATTCCACCGTTTCTTGAGAAACACTGGTTTAAAAACCCCAGAAGACGATTAACATTAAAGAGACTAGGAAACAAAAGAGTTAACAGTCTTCTTTTATCACCACCGATGGTAACTACCTAGAATTATTTCCGTTAAAAGGAAGTAATGTAACTTGACGAGCGTCTCGGTGATTGGATCAACCAAGATTTGTAAGTACTCCTACTTTATGGGATACTCGAATATACAGAAGTCTAGGACAGAGGTTTGTCAAGGTAATCTATCGAGTTTCTATTCTGGTTCTTTAGTCGTAAAAGTTCTGTCAAAAGTCGCATGAAAATTTGGGTGACCAGATTTCTGGTATTGACCTACAGAGAGAGGTCACCAAGAAACGTAAAGAAGTTGTGTTTAAAGTTTTGAGATCCACTAAAACCCTCTTCCGTTACCGTTGGGTGAGGTCATGAGAACGACCTTTTAGGGTACCTACCTCCTCGGACCATCCGACGTCAGGTACCCCATCGTTTCTCAGTCTGTACTGACTCGTTGAAGTGAAAGTGAAAAATGAAAGTACGTAACCTCTTCCTTTACCGTTGGGTCAGGTCACAAGAACGGACCTCTTAGGGACCCTGCCACCTCGGACCACCCGACGGCAGATACCCCAGAGTGTCTCAGCCTGTGCTGACCTCGCTGAATCATCGTCGTCGTCGTTCACTAAACCGTGGGGGGTTTGTCCAATTCGGGTTTAGGGTACACACAAGAACGGGGACCCTATAATTCGACCCGACTTTGAGTTCCTATATGAGTTTTCTCCCTTTTGCTGTTTCTCTGTCCCGGTCCCTAGTTTCTCGAAACGAAATCGGTCTTACCAACACTCAATTCACGTAGGTAAGCGTAGAGTGTAGAATTGGCCGAGAGTCCACTCTACTATCCCGGTAAGGGAACGATGGTGTGACACACCCTGTGGGGTCTCACGTGGGGTGGTGTGGAGACGCTCCCGGCTACGAGTCACATGTCCTGACACTAGTGTGAGGTGTCCAAGATACGTTAGCGACAATACTTGTTGACCTGAACCAACCCAAGGAAAAGTAAACGACTCCATCGTCGAAATGAGGACAATTGTGAGTCCGAGTGTCGTTGGACTAGAAGATACATGTTATTTAAGAATACCGTGACTGTTTTACCACGATTGAAGAGATTCTGACGACCGTAGTAAGAACATAACAGAAACGAGATATTACACTGTCTTCGTCCCAGTCGATATATGGTTCATTTTCCGTCTTGAGTTCAGTCCGCTTGTAAAATGGTACACAAGATAATGAACCTGACACAAGTACAAAGAAAAACAAAGGGGTGTTGGTTCTAAAGAGGATAGAATTATTTTTATTTTATAAACCTTCTGGTTAAATACGACTTATAGAGATAGAGATATATAGAGTCCTAGGTTCTACGTCTCACCCAAATGCCAAGACAGTTGTGAACTTCGATGGTCGCGTATGCTAGATGATCCAAAGTCTACACCTACAAACTTCACTATACCTTTTATTTGAAAATAAAATTATTGTAATTATCTATGAGATTGAATAATAGTTGACTGATACAATTTGTCAGAAGTGTATGATACACTAATGTACACCGATTCAGTTGGACCGATTCAGTATATAGTAATAAGAATAATTCTTAAACTTTAATTCTTCGTTGACAGACTCGAAAAGACTCTCCTGGCCAATCACCATTTCTTAGACGGACGGTCACGTCATCTGCGTCCAGAGTAGGGACCAGACCCTTCTATAATGTACGTTACCTCGTCGATTCGGCCACGTGACACCTACGACTCGGACGTAACATGTCGGACCTTCGGTGTAGATGACTCAGACAAAAGATCTCAGGACCCCGGTGTCGATGACTTCGGGAGCACGGATCTCAGACACGAAGTGTAACTCTCTTAGGTGGCACTACTCTTCGGACGTGTGACGTCGAATCTTTCATCGGGGACGAGTGACGTTGAACTTTTTTTGAGAGTGTCGTTACTTCTGGGTCGTGTCGGAGTTTATGAATTTATTTATTCAACCAAAAAACAGGAAAAAAAAAAAAAATTCTTTTCTTTGTTGGTAGTATGTAATTTTCAGTTTTAAACTTGGATCCTAGTAGTGTCTGGTCTCCGACCCACAAAGTAGTGGTGGTAACACGGAGAGAGTCTCACCTCCTCACACTGTAGTCTTGAACTACTCCTTCAGTTCGAGGTCTACTTTGACCGTCGTCTGTCCTGACGATTGGGGGTCCTACACGACACTGTTGGGTGACGGGTTAGACTTAGAGTCTTCAAATAAGATCAAACATCGGTGGTTGGATGGGTGGGACGGGGGTTGAGATTATAATATATTTAGAAATGGAGATCCTAGTGGGACAACCTCCCTGAACTATCAGGCGTCAGAAGGACACTGGGAAATCTTTCCTACTTCAATACAATACCAATTACGACGACGACGACGATTCAGCGAGGTCAGCACAGGTTGAGACACACTGGGATATCTACCGTCGGATGGTCCGAGGGGGCAGGGACCCTAAGAGGTCCGTCCTTGTGACCTCACCCAACGGTAAAAGAGGAGGTTACGTACTTTCATTTTTCACTTTCACTTCAGTAAGTCGACACAGGTTGAGAATCGTTGGGGTACCTGACGTCGGGTGGTCGTTAGGGAGGTAGGTACCCTAAAAGGTCCGTTCTCATGACCTCGTTCCACGGTAACGAAAGAGGTATGCCAATTGCTCGGGTAGATAAAAAGTTTGACTCTTTTGTAACTTTTGTTTTCTCATGGCATAATTATTTATGTGAGACCGTAATCCGTTTTCGGTACCACCATCAGACTCCTCCGGAATGATTATTGACTCTTTTCTCTTCGCTATACTTTCCGTTTCCTCCTTTCCTTCTTATACAAGTAGACTTACGTCTCAAGGTTTCTTGTCGTTTCTCTCTATTCTTTCGGGAGGATTCAGTTCTTACGTTTCTTTATCTCCTTTTGTTATCCTTCCCTTTCTGATCTCTAGAGAAGTTCTTTTAACCTCGATGGGTCACTTGTAAAGTACGTTTTTACCAGTGTCATTTCCTGTCTTTACTATACCTGAATTGTCTTCGTTTTCTATAATTCTTCTCCATCGTTCTTATATGTCTTCTTGATATGTTTTTTCTAGAATTCCTGGGTCGATTGGTACTACCACACTAGTGAGTGGATCTCGGTCTGTAGGACCTGACACTTCAATATCACCCGGAATCCTTCGTAGTGATATTTGTTTCGATCACCTCTACTACCTTAAGGTCCACTCGACAAAGTTTGGGATTTTCTACTACGATAATTTGACAACGTGAGTTATACTCTCGATTAAACCTTTTGTGTCGTCACCGGTGTTCTGACCTTTTTCAGTCAAAAGTAAGGTTAGGGTTTCTTACAAGTTTGATGACGTGTTAACGTGGGTAAAGTGTACGATCGTTTCATCACAAGTTTTGAGAGGTTCAATTCGAAGGTGTCATACACTTGACTCTTGAAGATCTACAAGTTCCATCTAAATCTTTTCCATCTCCTTGGTCTCTAGTTCAACGGTTGTAGTATCTCTTTTGTTTTCTTAAGGTCTTTTTGTAGATCAAGACGAAGTAACTGATGTGATTTCGGAAACTGACACACCTAGTGTTGTATGACACCTTTTAAGAATTTCTTTACCCTTATGGTCTTGTGGAATGGACACAGGACATTTTGGGTATACGCCAAGTTCTTAGTTGTCAATCTTGACCTACACCTTGTTGTCTGACCAAGTTTTAACCCTTTTCTCGTATAGTTCCGACATATAACAGTAGGACGAATAAATTGAATATACGTCTCATGTAACACGTTTTACACCCGACCTACTTCGAGTACGACCTAAGGACCCTCTTTATAGTCATTGGAGTCTATACGTCTACTGTGGTGGGAATACCATCTTTCACTTCTCTTTGATTTATCGGAGAACTAGTTCCACTTTCTCCTTTCACTTTTTCGACCGATTTTGAGTTGTAAGTTTTTTACTTCTGGTGCCGTAGGTTAGACTAACGAAGTACCGTTCATCTACCTCTTTGTTACCTTTGTCACTGTCTAAAATAAAAAGACCCGAGGTTTTAGTTAAGTCCACCACTGACGTCGGTACTTTAATTTTCTGTAAACGAGGGACCTTCTTTTCGATACTGGTTGGATCTGTCACATAATTTTTCGACTCTGAAATAAAAAGATTGTTTCCAGAGATATTAGTTTCAATACCAAAAAGGTCACCAGTACATACCTACACTCTCGACCTGATATTTCTTTCGACTCCTGGTTTCTTAACTACGAAAACTTGACGACACAATCTTTTCTGAGAACTCTCAAGGAACTTGTTGTTCCTCTAGTTTGTTCAGTTAAGATTTCTTTTAGTTGGGACTTATAAGTAACCTTCCTGACTAGCACTTCGACTTCGAGGTTATGAAACTGGTGGACTACACTTTTCGGTTGAGTAACCTTTTCTGGGACCACGACCCCTTCTAACTTCCGTCCTCCTTTTCCCCCGTTGTCCGTTACTCTACCAACCGTTAACTCTACCAACTGAGTTACCTGTACTTAAACTCGTTCGAGACCCTCTACCACTTCCTGTCTCTTCGGACCATCCGACTTCGGGTACCCCAACGTTTCTCAGTCTATACTGATTCTCTGACTTGCCGTTGTTGCACTACCAAGAGTCGTTTGGTTTTCACACTAGTAGTGTCGACACTACACGACTAGAGAGATTTAAGTGTCGATGATCGACTTTCAGGAGGTATTAGACTTTCTAATTACGAAGGTCTCTTTTCTGTTCGTACCCCCATCCCTTTTCTCGGTTGGCCCTACCCGGTCAATCGTTATGGTGTTCTGGCTCTCCTCTCCCCACACCTTTTCTCTGAAACATCACTCTCCTCTGTGTTCGTCTCCTCATATTTTTATAAGGTTGAGGAGGTAACACACAATTTCAACTGGGACCTGGTACCGCGGAGATAAGTATTATTTCTGTGTGTGAGTCTTGTTCTGACACGTCCTAAGAACATTAACATAGAGATACGTAACGTTGACGACGAACCGATGGAAAGAAAAACTTGTTTCTGAAACTCCCCGACTGTCTACACAGTCGGTTCCTATCCAGTATAGAAAAGAGTCTTTATCTTCCACTGTCGATTAGGACGAAGGGGTTTCAGGGGGTTTGGTACTCTGGTGTCCGTCGTACGGAGATGGTCTGACACGTCGACGCTACGGTCCTCAGACTAGTAATTGACACCGAATACTCAATGATGGGACTGGAAAGTATAAGTTCCACTGTCGAGAGGGGACAAAAACCTGTTTTACACTTAAGAATCCTCTTTCTGTGTATACTTCCACGGGAGACGTAGAACGAGAATGAGGGTCCTTCGGAAACCTCTTAATTCGTGTGTACAATTCTCTTGTTTCACCCGGTTTGAAATACTCCGGAACCCTTAAGTCACCACTTATAAACCGAAAACGAAGTCATATAATAATAGACAAATGCCTTTTCAAAGGTATGGGTTATAATATATAGACCCAGTAAATTAGAAGTATGATTGGGTTATTCGATCCAAAATAATGGCATCAAGGGTCGTGGGGTTGTGTAGCTAACGTTCATTGTCTCGGTTCTAGAGTTACTTGTAGATAAAGGGAGATATAAGTCAGAAGGTAAGCACGGAAGATCACTGAAGAGTAAAAGGAGTATCCTCTTCGGCTCAAAGAATGACGCTAGATTTGTCAGGATAACAGTAAACGGTTTAAATATCCGAAGGGGAGTTAGACCTGAGTACAAACCTGACATGAAGGACTATGGTATAAAACCCAGTCACGCTCATTAGTCAAGTCAGGTTACTCAATATACGTCTTTATTGTACGATCAATACACACGGTGAAGGTCCGACATAATAAGGTAATGGTTCCACTGTAACCCCAACCCCCCTTAGAGAAAAAAGGGATACGGTTCCAACGGTCGTTATGATATCTGTAATCGACAAAAGTAGTCAGACCGAAGATCTCACTTCTTCTGTCACTCCTACACCCTCGTCTCTTGAGAGAACCGGTTACTACCAGTACCTCGAACATCTTCTTCGGAAACTCTGGGTTCTGAACTACTGAGGTAACATTGGATCGGAGAGGACTATCTATGTATACGGAGTAGAATAAAAACGAATTGTACGGTACTAAGTAGTATATCAACTTTATATAAAAAGTTCGATAAAAGGTAGTAGGTGTGATTTTACGATCGAGACACTCCCGTTCCTCACAATGGTAAAAACAAGGGATTACATAAAGGGTACGGTTCTGCTCACGCACTGAGCAACATCCTTGAGTTATCTAGAAACAGCTTACTGACATCATTGTTTCCATAGAGTACTGTGGACACTCATCACCCTATCTCGATTCGGGTCCCACGATAATTTTGTGTCTCCTCTGACTGGGATTTCCTCCGACCTAAATACAGGAGGGGCAGACTGAAGTTACTGACCACCCTTGAACGGTTCGTGACCTTTAGTACTGATAACTCGACAATGTTATTTCTCTAAGGTGACACCAAAAAGTATTCGTTGACCGAGTAGTGTGTATGTACGTAATTATTAGTAAGGGAGAGGATCACTACTCTTGAAGTAGGTAGTGGGACCTCAAGGGTCGGCACGAAATCAGTACGGGTCACTGAGTCGTGATGAGTCGAAAGTGATTACCGTAAGGAGACGTGGAAAGAGACACAAGTAAGAAGAGGAAAGAGGGGGGTACGTGTGTAAGTCCAGGCAGGTACCCTAAGAGGTCCGTTCTTATGATCTCACCCGACGGTAAAGGAAGAGGTCCCCTAGAAGGACTGGGTCCCTAGCTTGTGTCCAGAGGACGTAACGTCCGTCTGTGAAATTGGAGACACGGTGGTCCCTTCGGGATGAAATGAAATGAAATGAACCTGTAAATCGGGGTTTTCTGAGGACGGAAGCAAATCCTGTTTCGTCGAGAAAGTAAGGGTTCAGTGACTTCCGTAAAGAGGGTCTGAAGTTGGAGTCGTTTGCAATATCTGTCTGTCCATATAGAGAGTTTTCTATGATTTCCTCTATGCGGGAAGAGTGGTTTTATCAAATGTGCAACCTTTATTACGACCGAAGAGAAATAGGGACATACTTACGCGAAGATTACCTACAGGTAAGTAACGAGAAGACTGTAGGTTTAATGTTTAGTTTTAGTTTTAAGTAGAGAAAGAAAAGAGTTTAAGGGAGTGATAAAACCTCAACTAAAGGTCTATGGGTTGGAGAGAAAAAATGGGATACACTGTGTGAATGAATTGTGTTCTTCAGTCTCCTGTAGTACGACAATAATGGGGTCTTTTTCTCTTGGTCATCCTTTCTGTCTATCTATTATCTACTTGTCTATTTACTTCAGCCGAGTGTACTAGTGTCCACGATCACTTAGATGTTAGACATCCCGTCTTATCGTCATACCTTTAAGTCCATTCTGTGACGTCGGAATTCAGGTTTTAAATACCTCTCCGATCGTACGACCTTTGAGTCCGACCTAAATGTACAATCAGAACTCCGTCTTAGGAAAAAAGAGTTCGTTTGGAATCAAAACGAGAATACCAGAAGTTGACTTACATTATCAAGTAGTTCCCATTAGAGGTAATAAATTTTAGGGACTAACATTTACAAGTGGTGTAGATTTTTTATGGAAGTTGGTTGTAGATTTGATAACAAACTCGTTCGTTGACCAGTGGTATCGGACCGATTTTCAACCGTGTATTTTAATTGGTAGTGTAGAGATCGTAGGAAATTAGGTATCTTCTATAGTAAACAGGTGGTGATGTGAGAGGATCTATTTAAGTCTGTTCCAAAACACTAGAGAAAGTGGTAGAGTCGTGACAACGGTCGATCATGGTTAACTAGTTGAGACCTTTCACTCAACTTTCCGTAGAGATTGAACATGAATTTTATTTTACAAAATAAGACAGAACCCCACCTCGTCTTATTGTTACAACACTATCAAAGTCCACTTACCACTTCCCTGAGTCGGTACATACAGGTAAAAGGGGGTTTGAGGGGTGGGTAGGTTCGACGGTGTTTCGTGACTCGTGTCAAGGTACACGATATATCATCCTGGAACAACCAATAGGTAAAATTTATATCGTTACACATGTGTAGGCAGAGTTTGAGTGATAGCGGTGGGGTAGGAAGGGGAAGGTAGAATGTGAAATAAAAAAAAAATAAAAAATCAAAAAATAAAAAAATTAAAATTTTAGAAATTAAGAATGTCCGCAAGGGTTTGTACTTGGGGGGAGGGTGGAGGGAGGGGTATTGTAGAGACACCCAGAAGGGGTACGTGGTCGGGGTTCGTACGACATAGGACGCAGNGGGAAGGTAGAATGTGAAATAAAAAAAAAAATTAAAAAATTAAAAAAATTAAAATTTTAGAAATTAAGAATGTCCGCAAGGGTTTGTACTTGGGGGGAGGGTGGAGGGAGGGGTATTGTAGAGACACCCAGAAGGGGTACGTGGTCGGGGTTCGTACGACATAGGACGCAGTCTGTATCTGACCGCTAAGTTAAGAATGTACTATCATATGTTTCGTAAGATTAGTAAAAAGAGACGACGAAGTACCGAGAGGTAACGGATTCTAACGATTACGTTTCGTACAAAGTGTTTTATAATTAGACTGTTGTATAAGACACTTTTTTTTTATCTAAAACACTAGTTTTCCAAATAATATTGACTGTATAATACAGAAAAAGGTTTTTAGATCTCTTGAGTACGTCCTTGGTTTGGTTAATGTTAAAATGTTAAAATGATTAAGTCAAAAAGGTTTTATACAGACTGGTGTGTTTAGTCAGAAATGTACTAGCAATAATTGTGCCTCCTTTTGTGTAAAACCCTTTACGAACAGTGAGTTCCGGGAAGGTATAAACTATAGAAGGGTTTGGTTTTGGAAAACTTAAACACAAGGAGATTTTAAGGGACGCGATTGTAGGACGAACAGAGTTAAACAAGTTAATTTTGATAAGATGTTATGTACACAGTTGTAGAAAACATCTTTTTTTATTACGATACACAAGTTACCTTGAAGACAGGTCCCGTGTGTCTTTTTTGTATAGAGGATTCGAGGAAACGTTAATGTGAATACCAATCTCGATCCCGGTACGATGATCCAAACAAGGGACCCTAAACTCACTTTACCTATTTTGGTGTAGATCGACACAGAAGAACGAGTTGGAAAGTAACTGTAAGGTGAGAGAAAGAGTGAAGGAACTAGTGTACCCGTCTTTGTATGCCGACAGTCTGCTATCTCGGTGTACTACGTTCCATGGACATAGGAATCTCCTCTTAGTCCGACTTGGAGTTGTCTTTTACTCCTTCCATAAGAATAATACAATTCGTTGACTATAGACCCCCAAAATACAGTGTTTTCAATCACAATTAACAGGTATGAGAACATGAGAATCTATTTCGGATTAGATTAAGGGACCGACGTTATCTGAAAAAGAAAGAGTCTGGTAGTATTACAGTTATGAAACCGGGTGACCACTATCTGTAGTATCAGATGGAGAGTTATCTTACTAAATACAGTAATAATATGAAGGTAAAGATCTGAAACCCTGAGAACTCCCGTCCTAGGTATAGGTAAAGTAGAGACATAGGGAGGTGAAGTGGAACCTCTCACTTAGAATATACCATCAGTAGTTCCTAACAACCTATTTTCTAGTGTACTTTTAGTAAGTGTAAGATTGTCCTTCATAGTAGTACCCCTCTGTTTCGTCACTCGAAATTCCCTAAATTCTGGATTTCGTAAACCGTCCCTGAAAGATAACGGTCGAAACGAATACGACCAGTCTAACTGAGTAGGAGTAGGGACGTATTCGGAAACCATGAACAAGTACATCTTTCGGTCTGACTTCTGAACTTTTGTGAGTCTAAAACCTTCATCTCTCCTGAACAGACTTAGGGTTAAGAGAGTGAACAAAAAGACTTAAATCTGGTTACTGATATAAGATTTGGAGTCAAAGAAACAAAGAGGCAGACCGTTAGTAGATAAAGTACCCTGACGTTCCACTTAATTTTCTTTGGAACTTATATATCCTGTGCTACCTCCCGGGTCGTGTACTCCTGTACACCCGTCGAGCGAGGCGGACCCGACAACGGTGACTGTACAGTCGTCCGTGGTAGGACCGAACCCCTTCTTTCGGTCTCGGGATCTCCGTTAATCTACCGAAAATTTTGTCTCAACTAATTTATACTAAAACGTCGAGGATGACTCTCTGTGTGACGTTCCCTTGTCGACACAACAAAATATCCCCCTTAGTTCCTAACTCACAGTATACTTCAGGAGAATTTTTCTTAAACTTTACTCAAAAGTACGATGACTCGTCAAACAAATCTTTTACTCCAGGAGAGAGTTTTCAGACACCCAATAGCCACTCCAACCTTGTTCTTCGCTGTCAAAAGATAGAAGTAACCAAGACTGTCTAAATTTGTATGTAGACAGTCACATGTAGGGACGAAGTCCAACTCGATTATGTTGGGACTACGTTGGGAGAAAGAGTCACCTTTTTACTCGTTAATCTCGTTTGTCCTCGGATTAGAAAATATATTTGTACAATCCTTGCCCTTAGGGACCCACCTTTAAATTTTATCCCTTCATTGTGACATATGGATAGTAGGAGTAACAAGAAGGAAACCCTTACCAATGTTTCTTACGTTCCAACTACTCCACTTCTGTGTTGTCAAACCCTAGACACAAATACACAACAACAAAAAAAAAAAAAAAAGAGAGATCTTTACAGTCACTTTATACCGTATGTCACATGAGCCCTGAGTTCAGGACCGGACAGGTAACACAGTAGGACTTAAACTAGAGAAAAGATAGACCCGAAGTCAAAGGGGTTGTATCTTTCCCCGGTGTGACCCGTTGGGATTTCGGGAGTGACGTAAGGTGGTTCAAATTACAGAGTCCTAAAGAAAAGTACTAAGAGACCCGAACACCCTTCTTTATTTTACCATGGATACTCCGTCTTAATTCTCCGAATCAAAAATTTCCCCGTAAATCGGACGTTCTTTTTATTCTCCTTACAAGTCAAGAGGTTAATTTTCTATTGACAACCTGAAGGGACTATCAAGTCACCAACGAGTGTTACGTCCCTTGTGACCAAGTTGCGGTCCAGTCCCTTAATTCTAGGACGTATGGAGTACCTCTCCCGTTTTTCTTCTTTTTCTAATGGCAGTTTCCACTTTATCCGTGTACCTGGGTCTTTTACGACCTAAAACCAAATAACTGGAAAGGACTCGGGTAGTCAATAATAAGTATTAACCGAGACATACGTTTCAGGTACAGTCCTTCCTAAGATTTGGTTTGGGGAGTCTACTCATACTCCGTTTCAATGACTCGGGAGTACCAAACGTCGTGACACGATTCACTAGACATTTGATATAAAGTAAAA
This sequence comes from Capra ibex, assembly GCA_006410555.1. Taxonomy (NCBI): domain Eukaryota; kingdom Metazoa; phylum Chordata; class Mammalia; order Artiodactyla; family Bovidae; genus Capra; species Capra ibex. The sequence continues at coordinate 2,256,029 of SJYO01042875.1, read as the reverse complement.
AGGAGTGGTGACGTTTCTCCTCTATCTCTCTTAACGAGAGTAAAGTGATTAAGTTCTGTCCTTCAGTTAACGGGTTCCAGTACCTTAGTCCCTGTCGAGGTCTTACGTTTCGGTCGAGGAAGTTCACGAGAGTGTCTTATTCGGAAGTGAAGACAATATGGAGGACTACAGGGAGTACGTAAGGGAAGTGTTTATGAATGGTTTCCTGACGTTGGTTTGTCCGAGATCCCCAACTAAGACATCAGTCTGACTTTCGTGAAGACAAGAATCTCTTAAACATAAGATCGATCCTCTTCAGTCTTGTATTTGTTCTAGTAATTATCTTTATATACTTTTTTTCGTATATTATCATTTATTGTATATCTGTCACCGAAGGGTCCACCGTGTCAACCATTTCTTAGACAGACGGTTACGACCTCTGTATTCTCTACACTCAAACTCGGGACCCAATCTTTCTAGGGGACCTCTTCCTTTAGCATTGAGTGAGGTCATAAGAACGGACCCTTTAGGGTGACTGTCTCCTCCAACCACCCAATGTCAGGTACGCCGGTGTCTCATCCGGTACTGATCGTGGACTCGTGTGTGTGTGCGAATCTTACTCATATTTCTGTCTCACACCCGGACGACATAACACTCGCCAAACTTCGAAGACAGAGACTTCTACACTCCTTTATTCTGTAAAGAAGTTTGGTGTATAATTTTTTTTGAGTTTTATATAATTTATAGATGTACGTTCTCGACTTTAGTATTTTTAGGAGTTTTTATTATTTCCGTCCTGTGAGAAACTATGTTTAACGTCACTAAAAAAAAACTTAACAGAAACTTCACTTTGATTCAGGGAAACTTTGACTCAAGGGAATGTTACAAATATTAATTTAGAGAGGTACGTTTTGAAATAAAGGAAAGAACAGGGAAGTCTGGAGTTAGGACACGATTGACTTGTGAATAGTTGGTGTCAGTCTACTGATGCTGGCACCAACAACTATAGTAGTAATTACAAGTTTGAGTCCAACAAAGAGGTCCCGTTCTACACGAGTGTCTGGGGACTCGATACCTTGTGAACCGGTCTCTTAGGACTTGATCTCTGTGGGACTCAGGGTTTTGATGCTACTTCTTTATCGCTCTTTTTTTTTTTTCAGTACTCTACTATTAATTCAGGGTGAAGAAACTAAAAGGGGAAAAATTTTTTTTTTTTTTTTCGAGTTGAGAATCTGTCCAACTTCACGTAGACTCCGAACAGAGTATGAGGGAGCGACCCACGGGACGTTATTTAGGAATAAAAGGAAGTTTGAGGACGACAGTCTTAACCGGAAGGACTCGGTGTCCGTTTATTCGAGAAATAATCCAATGTCTTTGGTCTGGAGGTTTTACGGGAAAGGAGGCGGGTTCGTTCGCATTTCTACGAGCACTTAGAGTGTAACGAAAACGTGAGAAGTCAAAAAGTGTCTGTACTACTGGAGTCGGACCTCCCACTAGACTGACTCCCCGTTTATGTGTCGTGACCTAAAGAGGTTTCCTGGACCCTAGGAGGAGGGTGAGTTGCCTGAGGTTCTTACACGAAGTACTACGTGTTCTATCGCTGTCGTTCGAAGGATTTCGTCACTCGACGGATCGTGGTCTCCATACGTTTATCTCCGACTTAACAGGAACCAGTTCCCATAATATATTACTTGTAATGTGAAGTTGATCCCGTAACCAGATTCTAGTGGAGCCGTAATTTTAGGTTGGAAGACTTTCTCTATATGTTAGTCTCAGAGGAGACGGAAAGACTCGAATATCTCTCTACCCTTCGACAGAAGTCACTGTGACGGGGGGAGTGAAGGGTCACATGTTAGGTATACAGACAATAAGAACATCCCCTTGTTCGGAAAAAAGATCATCAGGACATGTCCACACTCTCAACCTGGTATTTCTTCCGACTTGTGACTTCTTGACTACGTAACCTTAACACCACGACCTCTTCTGAAGACTCTCAGGGAACCTGTCGTTCCTCTAGTTTGGTCAGTTAGGATTTCTTTTAGTTGGGACTTATAAGTAACCTTCCTGACTACAACTTCGACTTCGAGGTTATGAAACCGGTGGACTACACTTCTCGGTAGAGTGACCTTTTCTGAGTACGACCCCTTCCCCTGTCCTCCTTTTCTCCAGTTGTCTCCTACTCTACAAACCTACCGTAGTGGATGAGTTACCTGTACTCAAACCCGTTTGAGGCCCTCTCTCACTTCCTGTCCCTTCGGACCGCACGACGTCAAAGACCCGAGTGTTTCTCAGTCTGTACTGAATTGATGACTCATTGTTACCGTACTCCCACTCCTTACTTTATAAAGGACGGGATAGTCATTTGTTCCTACAGAGTCAGTAGTCATTAGGGTCGGGCGGTTGTACTCGGTCACTCGGGACTCCTGTGAACCCTTTCTTTTCTTATGGACGGGATCTGACGTTGGTGAAAGGTCACACTAGGGACTCCTTTGGGTTCTACACTTTTGCGTCCTAGGACCACAGTCAGTCTATCCATTCCACGTATAATTATCGAATACCACTTGTCACAACCTAAGTACTAGAGGCTTCTTCTAAGTCGAAGTCCTGGTCCCTGGTCCGGATTAGTCGGTTTTTGAAAACATATTGTCTCAAAATAATTCCATACTGTTCCCTGTCTTTTTCCAAGACTGTATCTGTAGTCTTCCCCCTACCTCTCGGGGGGAGTGATCAGAACCGTTCCCTCGATATATGAAAAATTGACCAATAATGTTATTTAGTTTTCTTACAGAGTTACAAACATTTCTGGTTAGGGGTGTTAAATGTAAAATTCTACTGTCCTAATCTTACTTGTTATCTCTCTAGATATTATGTGTAAAATTCTATTGTCCTAATCAGTCTTCAAAGATATACGTCCAGCTATTCGTTGTCTTGACCCGTCCCTTGTTGTCTGACCAAGGTTTGTCCCTTTCCTCATGTTCTATATAATAGTGGGACGAATAAATTGTATACGTCTTACATAGTGCACTTTACGGTCCGACCCACTTCGTGTTCGACCTTAGTTCTAACGGTCCTCTATGGTTATTGGAGTCAGTACTGAGAAACGGTGGGGTACCTGACATCGGGTGGTCCGAAGAGGTAGGTACCTTAAAAGGTCTGTTCTCATGACCTCACCCAACGGTAAAGAAAGAGGTCCCCTAGAAGGACTGGGTCCTAGCTTGGACCCAGAGGGCGTAATGTCCGTCTGTGAAATGGCAGACTCGGTGTCTCGGAGAATTACTTCCACTTTCTCTTCTCACCTTGCAACCGAATTTTGAGTTGTAAGTCTTTTACTTCTAGTACCGTAGACCAGGGTAGTGAAGTACCTTTTATCTACCCCTTTGTTACCTTTATCATTATCTGAAATAAAACCCCCCGAGGGTTTAGTGACGTCTACCACTGACTTCTGTACTTTAATTTTCTACGAACGAGGAACCTTCTTTTCAATACTGGTTGGATCTGTCGTATAATTTTTCGTCTCTGTAGTCAAACGGTTGTTTGTAGGTAGATCAGTTTCGATACCAAAAAGGTCACCAGTACATACCTACACTCTCAACCTGATATTTCTTTCGGGTCACGGTTTCTTAGTTACGAAAACTTGACACCTCAACCTATTTTAAGAACTCTCAGGGAACCTGATGTTCCTCCAATTTGGTCAGTTAGGATTTCCTTTAGTCAGGACTTATAAACAATCTTCCTGACTACGACTTCGACTTCGAGGCTAGGAAACCGGTGGACTACGTTTCTTGCCTGAGTGACCTTTCGGGGACTACGACCCCTTCTAACTTCCGTTCTCCTCTTTCCCTGGTGTCTCCTACTTTACCAACCTACCGTAGTGGTTGAGTTACATGTCCTCAAACTCGTTCGAAACCCTCAATTACTACCTGTTCCTTCGGACAGTACGACGTCAAGTATCGTAGCGTCTCAGTTGGTACTGACTCTCTGACTTGACTGTCCAAGAGTTCTTCCTCTTTAACAGGAGTTCGTCCTATGTAACAACAATATATTAGGAATGATATCTCAAATTCGCCTTAACAAAACAACACATTAGTATCCGAGGTCCGAATTTCTTTTTTTTTTTTTTTTCAAAATACACTGATTCTGATCCTTACATCTTTCTTTTCAAACAGGAAAAGAGGAGGAGCTCTTGAGGTCTGGGGTAGAGGAGAAACTCCCGGGGGGTTTGGGGAGAGAGGAGAAGCCCGAGGAACCTGAAGGATTATTGGACGGTTCTTTGACTGAGAGAGTAATAGTATCCTTATTAAAGTCACTCGGGTCAGGGAACGTAGAAGGGAATATGTCTTTTCACGATTTAAGGAGTTGAACTCTATAGAGTAAAATAGATTAATTGTTATATAAAAACAAATACAAGTCTGATGTATCAAAACGTCGTTTTAAAGACATACTGGATCTAGGGGGGAAAGGAGGAACCTCGTAAAGAGAGTCCCAATGAATCCTATGACAGAGGACCCGAACTTCATGATTTTTAAGGGTGGTTTATTTTGTATTGAGAGTTGAAAATCCAACACGTATATATAAAAAAATTCAGATGCTCTCAATTAAGTCCAAGTAATAAAAATTCTTTGTTTTCAGTAAGAAAAATGGAGGGGAAGTGACGGTTTTCTTACATCTATGTCCTGGACAGGGTTTTTCCCTCGATGGTGGGACCTAATAACATCACACTTGATCCATACCTCTGGGCTTCTTCAGGTTGTTTCAGGTAAACAATTTTAAGGAGAGATTCAGGGGACCAGGGACGTCCTTGGGTTAATTGTAAACAAACGGTTTGAAAACGAAAAAGTAGAGGTACACTTAACGGAAGGAAGGAAAACTTCTGGGTTTGGTGATAAGGGTTGTAGGAGAAAATAGAAATCGGTTTCTACTTCTACCATAAATTCCACTCCCGAATTCTGTAATCCACTCAAGTGAGTCAAGAAGACCTAGAGACGACGTATATGTACCCTAATTCGAAGACACACCAAAAGACAACAATTAGAACAGAGTTCCGTTAACTCAAGAATCCGGTCGGTCTTCTTGGATTTTCCCGTACCTACTTAAAGAGGGAGAGACTATGGACTTTTAATGACAAAGAAAGTAAGCTCCGGGTTTTCCCGAAATCATTCTTGCTTTGACACTAGAGACCTTCCTCTACTGAATAGTTACTGTTTATAGTCTCGACGACCGAGGATGAGATACGAAAAGACTGTATTAAATTTCCCTCGTTCCTTCTCAAAGACCCTGTCACTTTACCTGTCCTCCCTCACTTTCTGGTCTGACCTTAGATTCCTGTCTTTGACTCTTCGACCTTCAATATTTTTTAAGTCTGAGAAAGTACGAAACGGGCTCTGGTAGGAGGATGAAGATTTTTATAGAGATTTCATATCCTTTACAAAAGTCTATATTTAATGTTAGACCTTTTTTTCACTTCAGTCCCCTCTTTTTCTAGAGAGGAATATCTGTAAGGACGGGTAAGATTTTCTTCCTGGAACATAGTCTCAGATTTTCCCTCCTTTTTCGGTCGTCAAAAAGGTGTATAAGTCCTTTCCCAGACTCAAATCTAAGTCTGTACACCATGTCCTGGTCTAATTTTTTTTATGTAAAGAAAATAGACACAGTTAAGTGATCACAGTCAGACATACTCCAATAATGTTACTTTTTATTTCCAACTTTATTTAATTGGTCTCGAATCACTCTTCCCCGACAAAGTCGGTTAGATTTCCGGACTCGTTTTTCGTTCTTGGAGTCATTTTCAAGGTTAAGAAGCGACTCCTACCATGAGTTACCTTTGATTCTCACAGTTCGACCCTCAACATCCAAAACAAACATTCAGTAAACGTGGACTTCCTAGTCAAATAGTTCAGTCGTCGTCATACCGTATCTGGTCTACATGTGAACCCCTACGATTTCTCTCGTGGTGTAACACTGGTTCTATTCGTTTTCTCTACACGTAACGTTAAGGAGAAGATGATGAACTGGTTCAACGAATGAAAGACTCGGTAAGTGTGGTAGATACTCACATTTCATCGTCAAATTTAAGTTAAAAATACCTCAAACTTACTCTATTATAGCTACGTCCCTCGAGTTTGGTCCCCGAGACACTGTTGGATCTCTCCACCCTACTCCACCCTCCGTCCTCCCTCCAAGTTTTCTCTCCCCTATACACATATAGATACCAACTAAATACAACTGCATACCGTCTCTGTTTGTATTATAACATTTCGTTAATACGAGGGTAAATTTTATTTATTTAAATTTCTCTTGTTCTACCGTCTCCTCATCCATCTACACCTCATGTAGAGAGAGGTGCCTATGTAGTCCTTATGTGAAAGGCTGTGTCTTCACGTACGTCCTGTGGTCGACTCTCTCCTGTCCTCATGGACTGGTCACCTTTTCTTATATATCTGGGTGTATTTTGAGCCATCCTTCTTCCTGGATCTCCCCTTTTGTCCTCACACTCATCCTGACCTGAACGGGAGTCACCCACTCCTTTGACTTCGTCCCCGGGTTAGCGGTGTAGTCCCGTTAACAGACTCTATCTCTTCTTTGTAAATTCCGACTCTCACTTTGTCGATAGATACCGTTGGACTCACCTTACTCTTAGTCTGTCAGGAACGGTATCGGTATGTATAAGGTCTGTCCTTACGACCAGGGGACCTTCCGCGTCACAGACCCTCGACCTCAAATCCCTGACACCTCGTTAGGGTCCCACTCCCGACGACAACTGACGACTCTCTACCTAGTTCCCCTACACGCCCTCCTCTAACACCTTCCTTTACGGACACCTCCTTTCGGTCCGTCGGTACCTTCGTTCACTGTGACGACTCAGTGCGCATCGTCCATCTCGGTAGTGGCACCGGAGAGAGAGTGGTGTGCGGTCGTAGTCGTCGACGTGCCCTCTCTCCGACCGGACAATTTACGGACGTTTTGACTTGATGTCCCCTGGGGTGGGTCCACGGGGAAATTCACTGACTACGTGGTTAGATCTCACCCTGGGGTGGGTCCCCCCGGGGAGATACACGGACTACGAACATTGTTGTCTCTTCCTGGGGTCCGTTCCCTCGGGAGATTCACGGACTGCCCGTCTCGAAACCTCTTTCTGTCCGGTTTGTCCGGAAGACTATCGGTCGATACTCTCCGAGCTTTTTTCTGGGACTATCCCGGTATTGAGGACACCACCTCCCACAGGGACGTGTGAACCTCGGCGGTCCCAGGGGTGTTCGGTTCTTTGATACGGCGGAAGTGCGAGTCGAGAGTGACCCCGTCTCGACGGTGTCCCCTTTTTTCAGAACGCAAGTAAAGAGTCCCAGTGAAGACAGCACAGGCTTAGAAACACTGGGACATTTGCCGGTGGACAGTCCGAAGAGACAGTCCCTCCCTCGAGAGCTCCGTTCTTACGACCTCGCATAACCGGTTATGACCAACGGTATGGAAAGATCTCGTGAGATAAAGGACGACGGGATCGACGGTTGAGGGGACTCATAGACCACGACGGTCTTAGGGACACTGGGTTCGTCGACGTGGTGGAGGTGCGGACCGGGAGTGTCCCCGTTTGGGATCAGACAGTCCCGTCGGAGTCCTCGTTTGGGGTCACCTACTGGGTGTACATCTCCACCTTTATTTTGGTGTTAACTTTGTGTCCCCGTCACGCCGATTCCTGCTTCTGGGTTTTGGAAGGGTGGTCGACATGTTCGACGTCTGATTTAGGTGTACTGCTTGACGGGTCTGAGACACAGACACCTTATATACTCTCCGGTAACTCTCGAGGGTGTCTTCTGTTGCGCGATCAAGACTATCGATACCTGTGACCTCCGTTCTTGTGTGTCCTCATACTGGTCTAATCTTAGACTCGACGGGGGTGTCGTTCAGGTCTCTAGTCGTGTCACAACCTTCCGTGAGATTTCTCCACTCCACCTGACACCGAGGGACGTTCCCTTCCCCGAGAATGTCTTCACTGAGTTCTTTTCGTAAATAATAAGAATACAAAACTGAACGAGACATCTATGAAAACTTAACAAAGGAAAAAAAATGGGGGAGACAACATCAACAACTAAAATAACCGTGATACTTTAGATTCGAAAACTCGAAAATAAGGGGAGTCAGTGTAAAAACGTCAAGACACCTTAAAGGGGAAAAAAAAGGAGAGAAAAAAATTAAAATTAAAAAATTTGGATAATAATAAAAAAGATGTAAATAAGGAGACAAAAGAAAAGGATGACAAGAAAAGGGGAACGTCAATTAGAAATTACATATATTTAGAAGCAATAGATGGAGATAAACTGAAACATACAAAAAGAAAGAAAGAAAAGAAAGAGAGGAAAGGAGAGTTGTACAAACGATCAGAATAAAAGTAACGAAATAAGAGGTTAACCGTGGAACGAAATCAAAACAAAAGGTCAAACACGAAATCAATCAAAAGAAGACCATCTATATTAAAAACCAAAGGAAACAGACGACCCAGTTAGATGAGACGAAATAAAAGCAACGTGACAAAACTGAAACGAGTACCCATATATACATATACACATATAAGTCAGTGTGAAAAATAACATTATTTGGAGACGGAGATACAACCTGAAACCGTCAAGACACCTCAAAAGGAAAAAAAAAGAGGGGAAAAAAGAAAGAAGAGGTAAAAAAAGAAAAGAGAAAAAAATTCAAATTAAAAATTAAAAAAATTTGGATAATATAAAAAATATGTAAATAAGGAAACGAAAAGGATGACAAGAAAAGGGGAACGTCAATTAGACGTTACTTATATTTAGAAGTAGATGGACAAATTGAAACATATAGATAAGAAAGACAGAATCAAAAAAAAAGAAAAAGTAAGAAAAGGAGAATTGTATAACAATCAAAACAAAAGTAACGAAATAAGGGGTGAACCGTGGAACGAAATCAAAACAAAAGTTCAAACACATAAAGGAAACAAGTGGTCCAGTTAGATGACATGAAAGAAAAACAACCTGACAAAAGTGAAACGAGTACCCATATGTACATATACACATATAAGGTAATAAAATTAATAATAAAGGAACTAAAACATTGACGGTAAACAGACCCTAAGTAGAAACCAAAGAGCAGAAACCTATAAACAAAATTAGAGAGAATTACGGTATTGTTTGGTGAACACCTTAGAGGTAAGGACTGGTCTCTAGTTCGGGACTCGGAAACCTCACCCTCGTGACTGAGGTTCTGGGATCTGATGGTCTCTTGATTGGGATCCCTCATAGTCTATCACTCTTGAGTGTGCTTGTTTTGGTGGACTTATGTTCTGGGTCTTATTGTGTTGGTGACCATTGTGGGACACGTCCTGTGGTGTAGATTTGTTGTTTGTTCGGTTTTTACGTTTGGGTTAGTAGGCGTCTGTCATAATGGTGGAGTGAGTCGGAACGGGTTGTCTCCTTTTTACTTGTTGTTTGTTTTTGAGTCGTGTTTATCTTGGGATATGTTTCAAATGTGTTTGGTGACCTGTTTGGAATCCTTCCGTCTTTGGTTTTCCTTCTTTCTTAAGTTGGAAGAAGTTCCTTGCTTAAGTTGAAAAGAACGTCGGACCCTTTTCCTCTGGAGTTTGTGTTATTCAATTTTTTATTACTTTTCCGTCTCTTTATGACGTGTTTACTTCCTTGTTCGATCTTTGTGTCTTAAGGTTTATTTTATTCTCCTTTATCCGTTTGATGAACTTTTTCTTAAGTCTTATTACTATCATTTCTACTAGTCTTTGGAACTTTTGTTTTACCTCTTTTACGTTCTTAGTTACTTGTTTCTGGATCTTCTTAATTTTTTATTTGTATGTCTCTGTTTGTTGTATTAATGACTTCAATTTTTATGAGATCTTCCTTAGTTATCGTCTTATAGACTTCGTCTTCTTACTTAGTCACTTGACCTTCTATTTTACCACCTTTATGGAAGACTTCTCGTCTTATTTTGTTTTTCTTACTTTTCTTGTCACCTATCAGAGTCTCTGTAGACCCTATTATGGTTTGTGTGGTTGGATGAAGTCTGGAGTTCTGTGTATATCTGACTGTCACTCTCCTACCTTTTTATATAAGGTACGTTTACCCTTCGTTGTCTTTCGACCTCATCGTTAGGAGTATAGTCTTTTTTATCTAAAATTATATTTCTTCTAATGTTCTCTATTCCTTCCTGTGATGTATTACTAGTTCCCTAGTTAGGTTCTCCTTCTGTATTGTCCACATTTATAGATACGTACGTTGTATCCTCGTGGAGTTATGTATTCTGTTTGTGATTGTCTGTATTTTCCTCTTTGACTGTCATTGTGTTATTCTCATCCTCTGAAATTGTGGGGTGAGTGTGGTTACCTGTCTAGTAGTTATGTCTTTTAATTATTCCTTTGTGTTCAGAATTCACTAGGTAATCTACTCTGCCTAGAGTAACTATAGAAGTCCTGTAAGGTAGGTTTACGTGTTCTTATGTGGGAGAAGAGTTCATGTGTACCTTATAAGAGGTCCTAACTAGTGTAGAACCCAGTGTTTAGTTTGGAGTCATTTAAAATTTTTTAACTTTAGTATAGTTCGTAGAAAAGGTTGGTGTTACGATACTCTGATCTATAGTTAATGTTCTTTTTTTTTTTTGACATTCTTTGTGTTTGTATATGTGTTACCTCATAATGAGTCGGTGATTTTTCTTATGTAAACTTAGTCAAGATTACTCTACCTACTTTGCTTGGCTAATATGTCTCACTTCATTCGGTCTTTCTTTTTGTGGTTATGTCATATGATTGTGTATATATACCTTAAATCTTTCTACCATTACTACTAGGACATAGTCAAGTCAAGTGAAGTCAGAGAGTCAGCACAGGCTGAGAAACGCTGGGGTACTTAACGTCGTAAGGTCCGGAGGGACAGGTAGTGATAGAGGTCCTCAAGTGAGTCTGAATGCAGGTAGCTCAGGTACTACGGTAGGTCGGTAGAGTAGGAGACAGCAGGGGAAGAGGAGGACGGGGGTTAGGGAGGGTCGTAGTCTCAGAAAAGGTTACTCAGTTGAGAAGTGTAGGTATGTACTGGTGTCCTTTTTGGTATCGGAACGGATCTACCTGGAATCAGCCGTTTCATTACAGAGACGAAAACTTATGTGATAGATCCAACCAGTATTGAAAAGAAGGTTCCTCATTCGTAGAAAATTAAAGTACCGACGTCAGTGGTAGACGTCATTAAACATACGTTCTGTCGTTTTGTCTGTGTCTACACATCTCGTCTGAAAACCTGAGACTCCCTCTCCCTCTCCCACCCTATTAAACCCTCTTACCGTGACTTTGTACATATGATAGTACATTCTTTGCTTAGTGGTCAGATACAAACTACGTCCTATGTCCTACGAACCCCGACCACGTGCCCCTACTAGGTCTCTCTACTATATCCCACCCTCCACCCTCCCCCCAAGTACAAACCCTTGAGTACATGTGGGTACCACCTAAGTACGGTTACATACCGTTTTGGTTATGTGATAACATTTCACTTTATTTTATTTTTATTTTTAATTTCTTTTTTTGTCCGGTTTCTTGATTTGTCTGTAAAGAGGTTTCTTCTGTATGTCTACCGATTGTTTGTGTACTTTTCTACGAGTTGTAGTGAGTAATAGTCTCTTTACGTTTAGTTTTGGTGTTACTCCATGGTAAAGGGTGGTTAGTCTTACCGACGTTAGGTTTTCAGATGTTCGTTATTTACGACCTCTCCGACACCTTTTTTCCCTTGGGAGAATGTGACAACCACCCTTACGTTTGATCATGTCGGTGATACCTCTTGTCACACCTCTAAGGAATTTTTTGACCTTTGTCTTGACGGTATACTGGGTCGATAGGGTGACGACCCGTATGTGTGAATCCTTTGGTCTTGACTTTCTCTTGTTACATGGGGTTACAAGTAGGGTCGTGACAAGTGTTATCGGTCCTGTACCTTCGTTGGATCTACAGGTAACCGACTACTTACCTATTCTTTCAACACCATGTATATGTACTACCTTATAATAAGTCGAAATTTTTCTTGTGTAAACTTAGACAAGATTACTCCACCTATTTTGACCTCGGTTAACATGTCTCACTTCATTCGGTCTTTCTTTTTGTGGTTATGTCATATAATTGTGTATATATACCTTAAATTTTTCTACCATTGTTACATACACTCTACCGTTTTCTCTGTGTTTATATTTCTTATCTAAAAACCTGAGTCACCTCTTCCACTCCCACCCTACTAAACTCTCTTATCGTAACTTTGTATATATAATGGTATACACTTTCTCTACTGGTCAGGTTCAAGGCACGTACCTTGTCCCGTGAGTCTCGTGACCTTGTTGGGTCTCCCTACCCTACCCTACCCTTCCCTCCACCCTCCCCGAAGTCCTACCACTTATGTACATGTGGTACCAAGTACAGTTACATACCGGGTTTGGTGGTGTTATATCATTTCATTAATCGGAGATTAATTTATTTAATTAAAATTTTATACTTTTTTTTCTTTGTGTTTTTGTACCTCTAATTTATTGTGTAAAGATTTATTGGTTGTCCAATGACTTCTTTAGTTTTCCCTTTATTTTTTTAAAGATCTTTGTTTACTGTCACTTTTGTACTGTTGAGTTTTGGATACCCTACGTCGTTTCCGTCAAGATTCTCCCTTTACATATCGATACGTTAGGATGGAGTTCCTTTTTCTTTTTGTAGTTTATCTGTTGGATTGAAATGTGGACTTTGTTGACCTTTTGCTTGTTCGTTTTTTTTTTTTTTAATCATCTTCCTTCCTTTAGTATTTCTAAATTCGTCTTTATTTACTTTTTCTTTACTTTCTTTTTTATCATTTCTAATTATTTTGATTTTCGACCGAAAAACTCTTCTATTTGTTTTAACTGTTTTGAAATCGGTCTGAGTAGTTTCTTTTTTCCCTCTTCTTAGTTTAGTTGTCTAATCCTTACATTTTCCCCTCCAATGTCGTCTATCACGTCTTTATGTTTCTTAATATTCTCTGATAACACGTGTTTATACACCGTTATTTTATCTATTGGACCTTCTTTGTCTGTCTAAGAATCTTTTCCAGTCAGAAGGTTCTAACTTGGTCCTTCTTTATCTTTAATACTTGTTGGGCTAATGTTCGTAACTTTAACTTCGACACTAGTTTTTAGAGTGTTTTTTTTTGTTTTCAGGTCCTGGTCTACCGAAGTGTCTTCTTAAGATAGTTTGTAAATCTCTGCTCGATTACGGATAGGAAGATTTTCAGAAAGTTTTTTAAGGTCTCCTTCCTTGTGAAGGTTTGAGTAAGATGCTCCGGTGGTAGTGGGACGATGGTTTTGGTCTGTTTCTGTTGCGTTTTTTTGTTTTGATGTCCGGTCATAGTGACTACTTGTATCTACGTTTTTAGGAGTTGTTTTAAAATCGTTTATCTTGAATCGTTGTGTAGTTTTTCGAGTATGTGGTACTAGTTCAACTCAAATAAGGACCCTACGTTCCTAAGAAGTTATATACGTTTAGTTAGTTACACTATATGGTATTATTGTTTAACTTCTATTTTTAGTATATTATTAGAGTTATTAACGTCTTTCTGAAACTCATTTAAGTCGTGGGTAAATACCAATTTTGACAAGTTTTTTCTTGTATCTTCCTTGGATGGAGTTGTATCACTCCCGGTATATACTATTCGGATGTCGTTTGTGAGAAGAGTTACCACTTTTGGACTTTTGTAAGAGGGATTCTAGTCCTTGTTCTGTTCTCACAGGTGAAAACGGACATAATAAGATTGTATCAAGACTTACAGGGTCGATATCGTTAGTCTCTTCTTTGTCTTTACTTTCCTTAGGTCTAGTATTTTCTTCATTTCGAGAGTGACAAACGTCTACTGTACTATGACATGTATCTTTTGGGATTTCTATAATAGTCTTTTAATGATCTCTATTAGTCACTTAAATCGTTTCAAAGTCCTATGTTTTGGTTATGTCTCTTTAGTAAACGTAAAGATATATGATTGTCACTTTTTAGTCTTTCTCTTTAATTCCTTGGTTAGGGTAAGTGATAACGTTATTTTTATTAATTTATAGATCCTTATTTGGATGGATTCCTCTGTTTTCTTGACATGTGTCTTTCAATATTCTGTGATTACTTTCTTTAGTTTCTACTGTATTTGTCTACCTTTCTATAGGGTACAAGGACCCATCCTTCTTAGTTATAACATTTTTACTGATATGATGGTTTACGTTAGATGTCTAAGTTACACTAGGGATAGTTTAATGGTTACCATAAAAAGTGTCTTGATCTTGTTTTTTAAAATGTCAAGTACACCTTTGTGTTTTCTGGGGTTTATCAGTTTCGTCAGAACTCTTTCTTCTTACCTCGACCTCCTTAGTTGGAAGGACTGAGGTCTAATATGGTGTTTCAATGTCAGTAGTTCTGTCATACCATGACCGTGTCTTTGTCTTTATATCTGGTTGCCTTGTTCTATCTTACGGGTCTTCTATCTGTCTATTTCTATCTATTTGGGTCCGTCGATACCCATGGAATAAAAACTGTTTCCTCCGTTTTTATATGTTACCCGGTTTCTGTCGGAGAAGTTATTTACCACGACCCTTTTGACGTGTCGATATACACTTTCTTACTTTAATCTTGTGAGGGATTACGATATGTGTTTCTATTTGAGTTTTACCTAATTTCTGGATTTACATTCTGGTCTTTGATATTTTGAGAATCTCCTTTTGTATCTGTCTTACGAGTTACTGTATTTAGTTTCGTTCTAGGAGATACTGGGTGGAGAATCTCATTACTTTTATCTTTGTTTTCATTTGTTCACCCTGGACTAATTTGAATTTCTGAAAACGTGTCGTTTCCTTTGAGATTCTTTCCACTTTTCTGTTGGGAGTCTTACCCTCTTTTATTACCGTTTACTTTGTTGACTGTTTCCTAATTAAAGGTTTTATATATTCGTCGAGTATGTTGGGTTATGGTCTTTTTGTTTGTTGGGTTACTTTTTCACCCCTTTTCTGGATTTGTCTTTCAAGAGGTTTCTTCTGTTTGTCTACCGATTGTTTATACACTTTTCTACAAGTTGTAACGAGTAATAATCTCTTTACGTTTAGTTTTGACGTTACTCTATAGTGGAGTGTGGTCAGTCTCACCGGTCATAGTTTTTCAGATGTTTGTTATTTACGACCTTTCCTACACCTATTTTCCCTTGTGAGAACGTGACAATCACCCTTACATTTAACTATGTCGGTGATACCTTCTACCATACTTCTCAGGAAATTTTTGATCCTTATTTTGGTGGTATGCTGGGTCGTTAGGGTGAGGATCCGTATATGGGACTCCTTTGGTTTAACTTTTTATGTGTACATAGGGTTACAAGTAACGTCGTGATAAATGTCATCGATCTTGTACCTTCGGTGGTATTTACAGGTAATTGTCTACTTACCTATTTCTTTAACACTATGTATATGTGTTACCTTATAATGAGTCGTTATTTTTTCCTTAAGTAAATTTAGTCAAGATTTCTCCACCTACTTGGATCCTGTATAATATGTCTCACTTCATTCAGTCTTTCTCTTTCTATTTATAGCATAAGATTACGTATATATACCTTAGATCTTTTCACCATGACTTATTAAATAAATGTCTTGTTGTTACCTCTTTGTCTGTATCTCTTATCTGAATACCTGTACCCCTCTCCCCTCCTCTCCTACTCTACATACCTTTCTCATTGTACCTTTGAACATAATGGTATACATTTCGTCTATCGGTTGTCCTTAAACGACATACCGAGTCCTTTGAGTTTGTCCCCAAGACATAGGTAGATATCCCTACCCTACCCCTCCCTCTACCCTCCCTCCAAGTTTTCCCTCCCCTATATACATATGGATACCGACTAAGTACGACTTCAAACCGTCTTTTGTTGTTTTGAGACATTTCTTTAATAGGTTACTTTTTATATAATTTTGTTTTAATTTTCATTTATTTATCGTACGTTTTAGATGTGTCATATTTGAAAGTCAGTTACGACAATTCATAATAGTAGTCGAGGTGTTATGTACAATATAGTTAATAAATATAAATACCAACCCGTTCAAAAGAAAACACTTATCGATAGGATAAAAGACAACATGAAAGTCTAGACTTACGATCTCCGTCAGAGGGACTTACCTAATAAATCTTATGTCGTGGAAAACAGTGGTCAGTCACCGACCGAAGCCAATCTATAGGTGACTTTCGGATTTGTCTCCGTGTTTCTTGTCGGATGTCTCAGAAGGTACTTAGTTCTGGTACCTGTAACGCCAAGTACATCTCCTCTGGAATCTAACTAACAGGTCAGGTAGTCGACTTGATTGGTGAGACATCATATTTGTCAAACCAAAAGAGACAAAAACCTCACATGTATGGACTGAATGCAAAACTAACGACTCCATAGGTAAAGTTTCTCCGTAGGTGAAGTCTCATAGAGTTTATTTGGTAACGGTCGGTGTTCTGATCTGTAAGTCGAGTGGAGAGGGGGGCTCCGAGACAATATACTCAAGAACAAACTAAAGTTATTGACTAGTAAACCCGATGAACAACAAAAAAACAAACAAACAAAGTAAAACAAACAAAACAGTACCAAATTTAAAGATGAAAATACAAAATCTAAGTGGTTATTTCTCACTTGGAACCTTTGGGATCCGGGGATCGGAACTATGGTCATTTTTGTCTTGGGTCCGGAAAAGAGAGAGAAACAGAGAGGGAGTTCGGGGGTGACTTTGGAGAGGTATGAGTTGGAATATTCATTCCTTGGAGACAAAGAAAAAAGTTTCAAAGGACTACCAATAACGACTTCCCGTAGAACCTCAGTAAAATTCTTGGTTTTTCTGACCAGGTTCGAGTTGTAATCAATAGCCATTCAACTCTATTCGTAATTTTTGTGTACAGATATTTTTAAGAATTCTCTTTGGGGTCCGTACGGACCTGGGAGATGTGTATAACCCTTCATTAACTGTTACACCTTAGTTCTCATTTTATTTATAAGGTTGACTTCACTAGTGGTAATTGACAACATACTACAGTAGAAATAGTGTCTTAGAATTACCTTAATGTAGTTTCGGGTAAAACGGGACGGGAAAATAAATAAATGACCCTACGCTACCCAAACAAACAAACAAACAAACAAAACTTCGTGTCAATGATATTTTATAATGTATTCAATGTTCATATGTTAAATCACTAAAATGTAAAAATTTCCAATGTAAAGAAAACTTCAATAATCTTTTATAAAGGGTACAACATGCTAAGTAGGAAATTGGATATAATTTAAGTTACCAAACTTGGAGAATTAGGAGATGGGAATATAACGGGGAGGAGGGAGATGACGACGACGACGACGATTCAGAGAAGTCAGCACAGGCTGAGACACGCTGGGGTATCTGCCGTCAGGTGGTCCGAGGAGACAGGGACCCTAAGAGGTCCGTTCTTGTGACCTCACCCCAGTGGTAAAGGAAGAGGTTACGTACTTTCACTTTTCACTTTCACTTCAACAAGTCAGAACAGGCTGAGAATCGCTGGAGTACCTGACATTGGATGGTCCGAGGAGGCAGGTACCCTAAGAGGTCCGTTCTCATGACCTCACCCACGGTAACGGAACAGGTGGAGGGAGGTGACCATTAGTGATGAAACAAGAGACAAAGACACTCAGGTGCAGGGAAAACGATATAAGTGGTCAAAAGAGACAAGGGGTCGCAGGTGTACCCCGTAGTATGTGCAGAAGAGACAGACTGAACGAAGTAGGTTGTAGTACGGGAGGTTCAGGTAGGTCCAACGACGTAATCACAACGACCGTTTTCACGTTAATAAAAAATACCGAGTCATTATAAGGACACACACGTACACACACACACACACACTCACATCCACACAAACACACACACATATGATGTAGAAGAAATAGGTGAGTAGGCAACTCCTTGTGAATCTAACGAAGGTATAGAACCGTTAACACGACGATACTTATAACCCTACGTACATAGAAACGGGACAGAAAAATACAAATTTACCCTTTGGATTCAAGTCCACTTTCCTTCACTGAACCCTTTCAGTGGGTTGTCAGATGAACCCTTAACTATGGGTTTAAGGAAGGTCGAAGTTCCGAGTTCTGAATCAAGGGAACGTGTCTGAAACAGTCGAAACCGTATGGAAGAGGGGACACCAGGGTAACGAGAGTCATACCCTGATAAGTAAGCGAGTGAAATACGTCTCTACATAAGGACTCACGGATGGTACCCGAGTTAAGATTGTCTTTAGTTGTCTTGCGGTAAGTAAGGAAATTCCTCGAGTCAGATGTAGTCACGACAGGTTTTACTGTATTACTCTCAGTGTTTGTAGTAAAATTTAAAAGTTCATGTACGTAAATTTGTCCAATTTTTTCTACTTTAATTGAGATTATAAAAAATAAATTGGGTTTTGTCCTTCCATAAAAATCGAAGTTGTACGTTATTAAAGTTTTAATACTTAATATATAAAATATAATAAGTAATATGGTTCTGAGAGACCACACACTATAAATGGGAAGGTCGTGATAGAGTCTAACCTGGTGTAAAGTTCACGAGTTGTAAGTGTACAACAATTACCGATGGTATGACCTCTGTTTTTCAGATCTCCCTTCTATTTGTTCATTTAGGCATTTATGTTTTATATCTATCTATCTATCCCACAACACCCTCCCGTTTAATACTCATAGATTGGACCATAACACACTCACATGTATATGTATGCACACAGCTATAGACCGACGTCTATGGATACATATCATCTCAATCTATTCTCTTCTCTTAAGTAGTCTTTTCACAAGAGTTTAAAAAACAATTAAAAGAAAACAATGATGTGACCCAGAATTAACTTCGTACACCCTAGAAACCAATGTTGTACCCTTAGGAATAAAAGTTGTACACCCTAAATCGAGGGACTGGTCCCTAGCTTGGGACCCGAGGAACGTCACTCTCGAGACTCAGAATCGGTGCCCTAGTGGTCCTGTCAGGGTTTCAAAATAATTAAAATTATTCTAAAGTCCGACTTCCTCGTGATAAACGTTTTTGGAATTCAAACACTGATTAATGTATGTCGTACATTGACTTTTAATTGAGTGAACGAAACATCATTTTATCTTCGAACTCTTTGTCGTCCTCTACCACGATCTCGTCCGAAACATATAGAAGATTCCGTAAACTTGAGATAGTGACTCCGTTACGTTTGGGTGACTTTACCAAACTAATGCTTTCACTATACTTGTCCAGTCCTAGTACCTTTGATTTCCTCCGTTCGAGCCAACTTACCCCCGAATAGAAGACTATCGAAATAAATAAAAATAAAATTCTTTTCCTTACTATAAATCAGATGGAACATAAATTTGTTTACCATGTAAAGACACAACATAGTCACACGTCCTGGGATTCTTGTCCCCTACAAATAATACCAAAAAACCAAGTTACAAGAACCACGGAGGTAAGGACGTCAACAAAAAGTCGAGGGTAGACGTGACACTGGTCTTGTTCCTTGGGAATTAAACATGGTAGAAGACTACCGTTTTCTGTTCGTTCAAACATTAAATTATTTACGCCAGTTTCGACTGGAAACTCTACTTGTTGTTTGTAGAACATCGGACTTTAAATCAGGATCCTTGAACGGTCCCTGTAACCTATTATACTATGGAACTAAGAAGACGTGTATTTCAAGACCCGTACGTTGAAGTTTTACGCACAGGTTTCAGAAAGGTATTTTCTATTAACACCTCAAGAAGGAAAACTCTACAATTCTACCAACTTACTACAGAGTATTTTTCGGTACTGACCAGCTCGACCCGGGTTGTACAACCCTCCATCGCAGATTTTTACTACTTAATATACTTTTCATTGAACCCTAGCCGGTCTACCTTAGACAGCGGATTACGAAAATGGCAATACCTTCTCGACGGATCTCCTTCCTTACAACGCTCGTCTAGTACCTTTTGAATTTGGTCTCAGTTTGAGTTGAGTCAGAACTATTTACCGTTATGTTGTACAGGGAACCTATGATTCGGGACATTTATTTATTCTTGTGTTTGTACGACGCCATGTAAGTGTGCGTACAGATTTCACGTACACATGTGGAGATGGTATCAGAACGGGTCGGAGCAAACACTCAAGTACAAATTTCATTAGTCTCCTTAATCGATTCAACAGATCCGTTAGTGAACTTCTCAAGCCACGAACAGTACTGAATCAACTTTGGAGCGAACAAATAGAGACATACGAAGGAATTCTGTCGTTCTTTCTGACGGTACAAGTACGGGCGAAATCTAAATAGTGGAACCCCCCGAATCTGATCCGTTGAAGAGATGGTCTAGTAGTCAAAGGGCTCCTTTATTTTTGTAAGGGTAAAATTATAAGGAGATTCGAGACTTTTACAGAAGGCCTATCAATACCTGGTCTACTGTGTTAACACAGTACGACTCACTGGGGTCTAAAACATTCGGTCAACTACTTTTCAAAGAAGAATTCCATTCACAACAAACCGAAATATCCTATGAACGAAATTCTGTTACGAACACTGAAAACTTGAATCTCAGAGAGGATCTTTCTCTATCGACACATATGGAGCCAAATGGTAAATAGTAGATAAAGAGAGAACTCCTATTATCAGGGTGTGGAACCCTCCATTGAAGATTTTTACTACTTAATATACTTTTAATTTAAAGGAAACCTCTAGACTGAGACGGTACAAATCGATACATAAAGTCTATCCTGACTCACTTATTCACTCACGTCCAAGTCAACACAGGTTGAGAAACACTGGGGTACCTGACATTGGGTGGTCCGAGGAAACAGATACCTTAAAAGGTTCGTTCTTATGACCTCCCTCAACGGTAAATGAGGAGGTCCCCTAGAAGGTTTGGGTCCCTAACTCAGGCACAGAAGACACAGAGGAAGTAACGTCCATCTGAGACATGGCGTATCGACCCCTTCGGGGGTCCATCCTGACTGAGTGGAGGTTGGGATATCCAACTGAAACTGACCACCTAAGATCAGACACTTCGGACCACTGTGTGAACCAAATCTTTACCAGTGTGCTATGTCAAATTCGGTTACTTTACGTTCCTCCACATCCGACTCCAAGACCCTTACTGCGAAAGAGTGTAAAATTCCTCGAGATTAGGGTCCACCACGTCTCGATTTCTTGGGTCACGTCCTCTGTTTTCTCTTCACGTAAGTTAGGGACCCAGTCCCTCTAGGGGACCTCATCCTTCACTGTTGGGTGAGGTTATCAGAACGGACCTTTTAAGGTACCTGTCTCCTCGGACAATCCGATGTCAGGTACCCTATCGTTTCTCAGTCTACACTGACTCCCGTTACTCTCACTTCAAGAAAGAAAGGGGTGAATATTTATTTGTACGTCTGGATCTCGTCAATTGACGTTAGTATAGGTAGTCTCAGATTTTACTATCGCTTTACCATCTTTCGTCCCACTTCTTTGTCTTTTGTCTGGAAACCAGTATTATAACTCGAGGGTCGGTGTCTTAGGGACTGGGATATAGACTGAAAGTCTCTCCTTGTAGTCGCAACACGACACGAGTCTTCAAGTCCACACAGACTGAGAAACGTTGAGGTACCTGACATCGTGTGGTCCGAGGAGACGGACACCATAAAACTTCCGTTCTTCTGATCTCATCCGTCGGTAAAGAAAGAGGTTCCCTAGAAGGATTGGGTCCCTAGCTTGGGTTCAGAGAAGGTGGAAGACGTGACCGTCCACCTAAGAAATGGTTGGTCGTAGTGGACCCTAATCTCGAGGAATTTTACATTCTTTTGTTTTGGAGTCGCATGTAGAGGACCCTGGTAGTCATTTAAGGGAATTAATAGATTTGTTCAAACTAACTAAGTCGATATAGGTTGTTTGACTCGAGTCGTTACTTTTGATAAAGTTTGGACTTATAGGAAAGGACGAATAGCTTGAGGTAACGAGGTTTATAGAGACGACAATCCTTTCTATAAAGTACCTGTCTAGGGACCGTGGAACCCTAGTTTGTCTCGGGACAAAAAGAAACACATATCTTCCACTAAGAACCGATCTATTGTTCTTTATCCTCTTCTGAGAACTCTCGGGGAACCTGACGTTCCTCTAGGTTGGTCAGGTAAGACTTCCTCTAGTGGGGACCCTAAAGAGACCTTCCTTACTACGATTTCGACTTTGTGGTCATGAAACCGGTGGAGTACTCTTCTCAACTGAGTAACCTTTTCTGAGACTACGACCCTCCCTAACCCCCGTCCTCCTCTTTCCCTGCTGTCTCCTACTCTACCGACCTACCGTAGTGCCTGAGCTACCTACACTCAGACTCACTCGAGACCCTCGACCACTACCTGTCCCTCCGGACCGCACGACGCTAAGTACCCCGGTGTTTCTCAACCCGTGCTGACTCGTTGACTTGACTTGACTTGACTTATTATTATTTTTCAAATACTTTATGGTGATGAATAAGGTCTATTTGGATACACTGAATTTGTATCCGAATCCGTTTTGTCACCAAACTAATGACCATTAACAGATTTTTAGATGTATTTTATCCGAATAAAGACTAAACTCATAATCCCCTGATTTATTGTACTGAATAACAAGGTTTTCTGTTTAAGGAATTCTGAAGTCAAATATTAGGGTGTCTTGTAGTCTAGTCCCAAAGGTTTAGATTTTTGACGTGTACATCGTAAAAGTATACATATCATACGGACCAATAATAAAAAAAATTGTATGTATTATATTCTTTCGTTACGAAACACCAGACGTAAGACCTCGTCTGTCGTACCCAAACTTAGGGACGACACTGTGGACACCGTTATGTGAGAACACACTTGAGTCTAAAAAAAGAGAAACACGAAGACTAAGGAGGAAACATTTTTATTCCTGTTATCTTAAGGGATAGAGTTTCATAAAAACCCTCGCAATTTGGTTAATAGTGACGTTTAGAAATTTTGTTACGGATTTTTGTCATATTCGTAAGGTAACTATGTCAATAAGAAACACTATGAAGTGTTTTATAGGTTCGATTCACTACCAATGAATAGAATTTACTAGACAAGACGTATAGGATTGTCTTCATACCCGTGACACGATCCTTAATATATATGTATATGTTAAGGATATATATATATATATATATATATATCTGTAACATAAAATATTACGTAATGTATGAGAGTTGTCGGTGCACGGTCCTACGATACTAGGGAAAAAAAGTGTTCTTCTTTGTTGACCCAGAATTTCTCCAATTTCACGCATCTACTATTTCCTGTTTATATCCTGACCCTAGGGTAAGAGAGACTTTTGCATTCGGAGTGCACAAGGTAAAGAAACGAATAGATACTGAACCCCAAGAGACGTAAAGAAAACCAAACTGTATTTAGACGGAATAAATCGGACGAGGGTTCTTCTTTAGGAGAAGATAGAGAAAGAGGAGTATGAGGAAGAGATCAGGGTAACTAACGTCTTTGTACCTCCCCCTAACAAGAACACCACAGTTAAAGGTATGTTTCGTGACCCGATTAGTAAACAAAAGGAGTTAGTTTACTAGCGGATTGTTTTTACTCTTCCATTAATTCCTGAAGAATAACGGAAGTCCAATTTCAAGTGACCAAGTAAGTCTGAAGTCTGTTTCTACATAGTTACAAGATTCGTGACGTGATTCAAAGAAGTCAAGTCAAGTCAGCGAGTCAACACAGACTGAGAAACTTTGGGGTACTTAGTGTCGTGCGGTCAGGAGGGACAGGTAGTGGTAGAGGGCCTCACGTGAGTTTGAGTACAGGTAGCTCACCCACTACGGTAGGTCGGTAGAGTAGGAGACAGCAGGGGAAGAGGAGGACGGGGGTTAGGGAGTGTCGTAGTCAGAAAAGGTTACTCAGTTGAGAAGTGTACTCCACGGGTTTCATGACCTCAAAGTCGAAATCGTAGTAAGGAAGGTCTCTTTAGGGTCCCGACTAGAGGAAGTCTTACCTGACCAACCTAGGGGAACGTCAGGTTCCCTGAGAGTTCTCAGAAGAGGTTGTGGTGTCAAGTCTTCGTAGTTAAGAAGCCACGAGTCGGAAGAAGTGTCAGGTTGAGAGTGTAGGTATGTACTGGTGTCCTTTTTAGTATCGGAACTGATCTGCCTCGAATCAACCGTTTCATTGTAGAGACGAAAAGTTATATGATAGATCCAACCAGTATTGAAAGGAAGGTTCCTCATTCGCTACAAATTAAAGTACCGACGTCAGTGGTAGACGTCACTAAGACCTCGGGTCTTTTTATCAGTCGGTGATAAAGGTGACAAAGGGGTAGATAAAGGGTACTTTACTACCCTGGTCTACGGTACTAGAATCAAAAGACTTACAACTCCAAATTCGATTGAAAAAGTGAGAGGAGAAAGTGAAAGAAGTTCTCCGAAAAATCAAGAAGTGAAAGACGGTATTCCCACCACAGTAGACGTATAGACTCCAATGACTATAAAGAGGACCGTTAGAACTAAGGTCGAACACGAAGAAGGTCTGGTCATGACTACATGAGACGTATATTCAATTTATTCGTCCCACTGTTATATGTCGAAACTGTATGAGGAAAAGGATAAACCTTGGTGAGACAACAAGATACAGGTCAAGATTGACAACGAAGGACTGGACGTATGTCTAAAGAGTTCTCCGTCCAATCCACCAGACCATAAGGGTAGAGAGAGTCTTAAAAGGTGTCAAATAAGACTAGGTGTGTCAGTTTCCGAAACCGTATCAGTTATTTCGTCTTTATCTACAAAAAGACCTTGAGACAACGAAAAAGGTACTAGGTCACCTACAACCTTTAAACTTGAGACCAAGGAGACGGAAAAGATTTTGGTTGAACTTGTAGATCTTCAAGTGTCAGGTGCATGCCGACTTCGGACCGAACCTCTTAAAACTCGTAGTGAAATGATTGTACACTCTACTCACGTTAACACACCATTAAACTCGTAAGAAACCGTAACGGAAAGAAACCCTAACCTTACTTTTGACTGTAAAAGGTCAGGACACCGGTGACGACGTAAAAGGTTTACACGACCGTATAACTCACGTCGTGAAAGTGTCGTAGTAGAAAGTCCTAAACTTTGTCGAGTTGACCTTAAGGTAGTGAAGGTGATCGAAACAAGTATCACTACGAAAGACTCCGGGTGAACTGAAGTGCAAGGTCCTACAGACCGAGATGAACTCACTAGTGTGGTAACACTAATAGAACCAGTACTTCTAGGAAAAACATGCCAAGAAGACTCATAAGAACGGTGGAGTAGAATTATAGAAGATAAAGACAATCCAGGTATGGTAAAGACAGGAAATAGCTCGGGTAGAAACGTACTCTACAAGGGAACCATAGAGATTAAAAGAACTTCTCTAGAGATCAGAAAGGGTAAGACATCAAAAGGAGATAAAGAAACGTAACTAGCGACTTCTTCCGAAAGAATAGAGAGGAACAATAAGAAACCTTGGGATATAAGTCTACGAATATAGAAAAGAAAAGAGGAAACGAAAAGTGAAGAGAAGAAAAGTGTCGATAAACATTCCGGAGGGGTCTGTCGGTAAAACGAAAAAACGTAAAGAAAAGGTACCCCTACCAGAACTAGGGACAGAGGACATGTTACAGCACTTAGAGACAGGTATCAAGTAGTCCGTGAGATAGATAGTCTAGATCAGGGAATTTAGATAAAGAGTGAAGGTGACATATTAGTATTCCCTAAACTAAATCCAGTATGGACTTACCAGATCACCAAAAGGGATGAAAGAAGTTAAAGTCANGTACAGGTCAAGATTGACAACGAAGGACTGGACGTATGTCTAAAGAGTTCTCCGTCCAATCCACCAGACCATAAGGGTAGAGAGAGTCTTAAAAGGTGTCAAATAAGACTAGGTGTGTCAGTTTCCGAAACCGTATCAGTTATTTCGTCTTTATCTACAAAAAGACCTTGAGACAACGAAAAAGGTACTAGGTCACCTACAACCTTTAAACTTGAGACCAAGGAGACGGAAAAGATTTTGGTTGAACTTGTAGATCTTCAAGTGTCAGGTGCATGCCGACTTCGGACCGAACCTCTTAAAACTCGTAGTGAAATGATTGTACACTCTACTCACGTTAACACACCATTAAACTCGTAAGAAACCGTAACGGAAAGAAACCCTAACCTTACTTTTGACTGTAAAAGGTCAGGACGCCGGTGACGACTCAAAAGGTTTACACGACCGTATAACTCACGTCGTGAAAGTGTCGTAGTAGAAAGTCCTAAACTTTCGCGAGTTGACCTTAAGGTAGTGGAGGTGATCGAAACAAGTATCACTACGAAAGACTCCGGGTGAACCGAAGTGCAAGGTCCTACAGACCGAGATGAACTCACTAGTGTGGTAACACTAATAGAACCAGTACTTCTAGGAAAAACATGCCAAGAAGACTCATAAGAACGGTGGAGTAGAATTATAGAAGATAAAGACAATCCAGGTATGGTAAAGACAGGAAATAGCTCGGGTAGAAACGTACTTTACAAGGGAACCATAGAGATTAAAAGAACTTCTCTAGAGATCAGAAAGGGTAAGACATCAAAAGGAGATAAAGAAACGTAACTAGCGACTTCTTCCGAAAGAATAGAGAGGAACAATAAGAAACCTTGGGATATAAGTCTACGAATATAGAAAGGAAAAGAGGAAACGAAAAGTGAAGAGAAGAAAAGTGTCGATAAACATTCCGGATGGGTATGTCGGTAAAACGAAAAAACGTAAAGAAAAGGTACCCCTACCAGAACTAGGGACAGAGGACATGTTACAGCACTTAGAGACAGGTATCAAGTAGTCCGTGAGATAGATAGTCTAGATCCGGGAATTTAGATAAAGAGTGAAGGTGACATATTAGTATTGCCTAAACTAAATCCAGTATGGATTTACCAGATCACCAAAAGGAATGAAAGAAGTTAAATTCAGACTTAAACCGTTATTCCTCAAGTACTAGACTTGGTGTCAGTCGAGGGCCAGAACACAGGTTAAGAAACACTGGGATACCCGGTGTCGGGTAATCCGAGAAGACAGGTACCCTAAGAGGTCCGTTCTTATAGTCTTCCTCAACGGTAAAGGATGAGGTCCTTAGAACGGTTGGCTCCCTAGTTTGGGCACAGAAAATACAGAGAACGAAACCGTCCGTCCAAGAAATGATGATCGTGGTCGACCCTTCGGGACGATGAAGTTTGATGATTCCTTAGATGTTCCGACAGTTCTAAACGGAAAGGATACAAAAAGGTTGGAGTCGAGAACCGTGTAGGTTGAAATGTGTGATCAGACGATAAAGGACATACGCGGTACGAGAATGATTAGGCGTCCAGATATATACGACGATGGAGACCGATTGCACCCGAAGAGATCACCGAGTCGTCACTTCTTGAACGGTCGGTTACGTCCTCTACACCCAAACTAGGGACTTAGTCCTCCTAGGGGACCTCTTCCTTTACCGTTGGGTGAGGTCATAAGAACGGACCCTTTAGGGTACCTGTCCCCTCGAACCGTCCGATGTCAGGTACCCCGACGTTTTCTCAGCGTGTGTTGAGACACCGATTTATTGTTGACCGACTTTGCGCAGGGGATTTGGGTACAGATGAAGTAGACGAACGATAAATGATCAGGAAGTCCGGAGTCGAACCCGTCGAGTAGGAGACACGAGGGTGGGGACTTCTTATCTTGGGAACGAAACACCAGATCGGGACGCGGACGTGACGGTACGGTAGTCGGTATTAGATAACTTTAAAGGACAGAGGCATACATTAGGAGAGAACTTTCTATCGTAAGTATACTCTTACTGCTACGAATTAAGTATAGATTTAGTAACCATGAATCACGAAGTATATGTCACATTTGTGTCATTTATAAACTAACCACTTACTTAGTCTGTATACAAGTGACTTGGTCATTCCACCTTAACCCTCATTTCCGTCTACGATAACCTCAGTGGTAAAAGAGGTCAATGTCTTCGGTCTTCTTCGAATTTTCAATCGTTCAAAGTTCCCTAGGGTCAATAGTTAAGTCAGTTCTTAGAGACAACAACCTCACGAACTGACTTACTATGGTATTAAGAGAACAGACGAGTTAGTGTTTGAGTTCGTTCGTTTTCTGAACCGTATGAATGACTTCCCTTTCACTAGACACAGAGACTGGTCTAAGGTGTGGTCACTTCTTTCACCTTTAAACATCCCCCTTTATCAGGAGTCCCTCTACTTAACCTTCTTACTCATCGAAAGGGTCTTGGGGAATTTAACATATTATAAAAATTTTCAGAGACAACCTTTGTTGTGGAGAGTTTTGATTTACAAAATCGTTTCAGTGTGTAGGTTTTGGTTTGATTTGAGATGGACGTAGTGTTTTAAAGTAAAAGAAGACCGAACCCACTTAATGTAATTGTTTTAAATTAACGTGTAAATGATATATGGGTTCTGTCTTCCTACTGATCCGTATTGTATCTCTATAAATCCTACCACTTTTTTACGAGACGTATTAACATATTACTATCTATGATGTTAATATTTAAACAGATCTAAATATCTTACACGTTCCGGTTCGGAATCAGTGAGTCAGCACAGGTTGAAAAACACCGGGGTACCTGACATCGGGCGGTCCGAAGAGACAGGGACCCTAAGAGGTCCGTTCTTATGACCTCACCCAACGGTAAAGGAAGAGATCCCCTAGAAGGACTGGGTCCCTAGCTTGGACCCAGAGGACGTAACCGTCCGTCTAGGAAATGGTGATTCGGAGGACTTTCTGGGATGTGGGGGTTCTTACTTGGGATTCCGTTTGACACCTGAAACACACTAACACTACACTACTGTATACCAGTAGTCAACATTATTTACATGGGAAACTACCCCCTACAACTACTATCTCCTCTGTTACCTACATACTACAATCCCTTATATACCCTTGAGAAACAGGGAGAGACAATTTGACCTTGATGAGATTCTTCTATTTCAGAATTGATTTCATTTTTTATTTTTTAGGTTTAGGTACTTAGGACGGTTTTTACATGTTCTTTTGTCGAGACATACTCTTTCCTAGTAGAAGAGAAAAAGAGACGACATCAAAGTCGAGGGTCATGACAGACAGTATACTGTCCGTGAGGTGTGTAATAAGGACCTTATTTATCCTTTACGAAGTAATGAAGTACTAGAAATGAAAGTAGAGTCGGTTACGGTACCGGAGTAAGTGACCCTTACATGTCACAGATGTCGCAGAATCGTACCCACAATTCTTCCTGTTGTAAAATAACTTTTTTTTCTTTTTCTTTTTTGAGTTCTCATGTATCTTCATTTGAAAATCTCCTTTTACATTTCCTTTTTATCTTCTAGTGTAACCACAGGTATAACTCTTGTAGACCAATTCCTATGAACAGTTTAAAACCCCTTTTTTTTTTTTAAGAGATTAAGATCTTTCGACATCCAAACCTCTGTTAGACCTCTTCACAGATTTAGAATAAAAAAAAGGTGACTTTTACATCTTACATCTACGTACAGAAAGACGTTTATATTGGTATCATTTAAAAAAAAAAAAAATTATTTACTCTCCCTCCTTCCTTCCTCCCTTCCTTCCTGTACCAAGAATAAGGGGTTTACGTTTCGTACGAAATAAAACGAGGGTTTCGAGATCACTCAGGTTTCAATGGTAACTCCCTTACATAGACAGTCTTTAAGGAAGTTGGTTTAGGTTCAGACCTTTAAGTCGGTGGAGGTAAGGAAGTCCCTAAATGTTTCGGGATGATAAAGTCGTTTCAGAGGAAGGTGCTTGTCCGTTCGGACAAGGATGGTAAAGATTCTTTTCGACAAGAAACTTTGACCTCTGACTTCTTATCGGAGACGGGAGTATAGTATTTTGATTGTGGAGTCCGGGGCTGTTCCTTCCTGTCTCAAAATACCCATCTACTTATTACTTTAACGAAATAGATAGGTTTTGACATTAACAGACGAGTTGACCACTTACCTCTTCGGACGACTGCACCTCTGAGGTCTCTCTGTCAGGAACTTGGGGTCGGTCAGAAAGATCAGATTCCTTCACAAAGACTGGTCAAAAAGGGGGAGTCTACCGTGTCAGTGTGTCTATTCTTTATTTAGAACCAATGTTCCTCCGTTTCTCGTTTTTACTAAATGTAAGAAACCAAACACACTACGTACAGGACCATTACGAACTTGTCCGTTGAAGGAAGGAAGAAGGTCGTTCCCTATGGTCTCGTGATTGCACCTAGTTCGATATAGAGGACGACGTGGGACATAACCTATGACATGTACACAGTTGAATAAGTGTGAATAACGTTTTGTTACTGTCTCTCTCGAAGGTGGGGCAGACTGTCCCGAAACTTTGAGTCCCTCCCTAAACAAACGTCAGTGACTCCTTCAGGTACCATCTCGAACCTAAACCTGATTCTAGGTCGACCGAAGTCTTGGGTTTAGGACCCCGAAGGGACGAACGTGTCACCAACCCTCAGGTGGACGGTCACGTCACCTGTGTCCAAGGTAGGGAACAGGGCCTCTTAGGGTGTACGGAGTCCCGTTGAGCCGGGTAAACGGTGTTGATGACTCGGACGTTCGGGATCTTGGGTACGAGGCGTTGTCTTCTTTGGTGCTGTCACTCTTCGTGTTCGTGTCGTTGATGTCTATTCGGGAGCGAGTGACGTTCATCTCTTTCGACCACGTCTCGTTGCTTCTGGGTCGTACTGGTTTTCAGTTAGTTATTTATGGGTATGGGAAGGACTGTGGGACTTGACGTTCCTCTTTTACTTCACTTTTCGTTCTCAGACTTGGATCGTAACGACTAAAAGTCAACGATTCAGCACAGGTTGAGACACTGGGGTACCTGACGTAGTTGGTCCAAAGGGACCGGAAGTGGTCGAGGGTCTAGGACGACTTTGGGTACGGGTAACTCAGTCACTACGGTAGGTTGGTAGAGTAGGAGACAACAGCGGAAGAGGAGGACGGAAGTTAGAAAGGGTCGTAGTCCAAAAAAAGGGGTTCTTCAGACGAGAAGTATAATCTTTGATATGAAAATCACCGTTCCAGTCCACTTGTCCTTAATATTTGTACCCAAGGTCAGGATCGAAATGGTTATCGTGTGTGACCCGGTCACGACTTAAAGGGACCCGGAGTCTAAGGATGACACTTCGTACACTGTCAACCCAACTGGACCTCAGATGACTGACGTCCCGGACTGAAACCGATACACAAATTATTTTCCGTCAGACGAATCTTCTCCCAAAGGGAACACCGAGTCGACCGTTTCTTAGGTGGACGTTGCGCTCTCGGGACCCAAGCTAGAGACCCAACCCTTCTTGGGGACCACTTCCCTTTCCGACGGGTGAGGTCATAAGACCGGATCTCTCAAGGTGCCTGAGATGTCTGGTACCCCAACGTTTCTCAGCCTGTACTGACTCGCTGAAAGTGAAAGTGAAAGAATCTTCTCCCGTAACAGAAAAAAGTAAAAATGGGTGCAAGAAGTCATCGTGTCTCGAACCGGGGTCACAACCTTGGTCATTCACATACAGTAATACAGTATACTCACACACAAGGAGCCAAGAAACAGAGTAGTGTTGTTTCTAAACCTCACTACCTGTAATTTCGGGGGAGCCGCACAGTGTCGAGAGTCCAGAACCTATCTGACACAATATCGAGAGTCCAGAGCTTACCTGGTACAATATCGAGAATCTGTTTAGTCACAATGTCGAGATAAAATGTATCTTCTATCGTCCTTTTAGGTAGAAACTCCGCACTCCCGTGCAGCTAGGTTTCTGTGCTCCTCTTCTCGCGGGGTCGCGCGCCCTCTCTCTCTCTCTCGGTCGACACCGAGGAGATAAATATACGAAGAGAGAGGGACCCGGACAGGACACATTTAACCCGGTCGGTCCTCACAACAAACAAAATGGACTCCAGGAGTGAGGCCAGGAGCCTGAAAGAAAACAAGATAAAAGTGCCTTAAAAGGGAAGGAACAGAAAATCGGTGGCGGTAAAACCTGAGGAAAAGGGATAAGATGGATGGATGGTACATATAAGCTTATTACTTACTGGAGAAGTTATAAGAAGGTTCACACAAAACGAGAGTTATACGCGAACAATAGTGGATGTCATTCCTTAAGTTTGAAGGTTCCGTCCACACTTTTGGTGAAGTATTAAATCAGGTATGGAGGTAGAAGTTTGATACGACCGGTACGGGGACTTGGTCGGGACACGAGGTCCGTTTGGATAGATAAACGCTAACGACTTGTGTTTACGATAAAGGAGGGGGTAAAAGAGAAAGGAGACGAGTGACCCGAGGGAGACGTAAAGGAAGTGACATTAGTATGGAATCGAGAACAAATGGACTACTTTCAGAAGAGTGGAACCCCCCAAGGGTGGTTCAGAGGAGAGGAGGATATTTGTAAAAGACTTACAAAGGATAGGAGACTGTTTTAATTGATTGAACTGGAAAGGGGGGGTGAATGAGGGGGTGTTATGTGAAGTTAATGGGAAAAAAAAAAGGAAAAAGTTTCATGTGTAACTTGTAAACAAAATGAAAACGTCTCATTCTCAAGATCTATCAATGATAGTACCACCGAATTAAATCTATTTTTATTGGTCCTCCGTAGGTACCCTAATTAACATATCGTAGGGACATAGTGACATCGTCTTAATTGTCATTGAGTGATTTAGTAAATTGGTGGTAAACGATCTTTCTTAACTAGATTAGTGTGTTAACGGAATAAAATTTTTTTTTACAAATAAACCGACGTAACACAGAATCAACACTGTTTACCTTGGAAGATTAACGTAGTGTCCGAATCAACCGACGTCGTACACCTTAGAATCTAAAGGTTGGTCCCTGACTCGGGTGTAGGGGACGTAACGTCCCGTCTAAGAATTGGGGACCTGGTGGTCCCTTCGGGAGTTAATGGAATAAAAAAATTCGTCATGAAAAGGGGGTGCACTGGTACTTACGAAAATCTTACTTCTCTTCACTTCACTTTCAGTGAGACAACACAGGTTGAGAAACCCGTTATCGGTACATGATTAAAAGAAAGTGACAGAGTTATCTGTACTCAAACTCGTTTGAGGTCCTCTATCTCTTTCCGTCCCTTCGACCACACGACGTCTAGGACCCCAGTTTTTCTCAGCCTGTGGTGAATCGGTGACTTGTTGTTATTGTTAAAAGAAACATAGGTTTCTGGGTGTGTCCCAAATTTTACGTCATTTTTGATCTCGTCTCCCCGGACACCCGATGTCAGGTACCCCAGCGTTTTCTCAGTCTGAGTTGAATCGCTGATTTGTTGTTGAGCTATTTTCTTAGATTGAGTAAACGAATATGTATGAAAACAATAACAAACCAGCAATTCAGTACAGACTGTTAAAACACTGGGGTACGCGACACCAGACGGTCCGAGGAGACAACTACTCTAAAGGTCCATTCTTATAACCACACCCAAAGCGTAAGGGAAGAGGTTCCCTAGAAGAACTGGGTCCCTAGTTTCAGTACAGAGGGTGCAACCGTCCATCGAAGAAATGGTGACTCGGTGATCCCTTCACGTTAGATAATGTACAGTTCCTGATAAGTCCCCGACCCCTGTGTTCCCGTTAGGTACGGTCCGTACACGGAACGGAAGTGTATCAACATTTAGTGAGTTTTTACGGACTAATCTTGATACAGTCCATGGTTTTTCTCCTCTACCTCCGGAAATTCTCTTCGGGTCACTCCCTTCTTTCATTTCACTTGGGGAGGACTCTTTCATTATACACTTCATTTCATGTTCATTCTCAGTTATCCTTCGACTCTTAGTTTTCCCCCTATTTACTCATTCCAAAGGTCAACGGATGCCCGTACACTAAAGAGTATTACATGGGACTCTAAGACTCAGAACTAAAGAGGTGGTCGTGGTGACCCCTAGTTAGGAACAGAGGTACACACCGAAAAAATCCTATTTACTCTTTTACTGTTTTTGTTGTCTTACTAGAGACAAGCAGAGGTTTCGTTTGGTAAGTTATAGTGTCATTAGGTTCAGATACGGGGTTGGTCATTACGACTTCTTCGATTTCAACTTGTCAAGATACTTCTGGATGTTCTGGAAAATCTTGATTGTGGGTTTTTTCTACAGGAAAAGTAATATCCCCTGACCTTACGTTTTCATCCTTCAGTTCTTTGTGGAGCTCATTGTCCGTTTAAACCGGAACCTTATGTCTTACTTCGTCCCGTTTCTGACTATCTCAAAACGGTTCTTTTACGTGACCGGTATTGTTTGTGGGAGAAAGTTGTTGTGTTCTCTTCTGAGATGTGTACCTGTAGTTGTCTACCAGTTGTGGCTTTAGTCTGACTAATATAAGAGACGTCGTTTTCTACCTCTTTGAGATATGTCAGTTGTTTTTGTTCTGGTCCTCGACTGACACCGAGTCTAGTACTTGAGGAATAATGGTTTAAGTCTGAATTTAACTTCTTTTGCCCCTTTTGACGATCTGGTAAGTCCATACTGGAGTTAGTTCAGGGAATACTAAGATGTCACCTTCACTGTTTATCTAAATTCCCTGATCTAGACTATCTATCTCACGGACTACTTGATACCTTACTCCAAGTACTGTAACATGTCCTCTGTCCCTAGTTCTGGTAGGGGTACCTTTTCTTTACGTTTTTTCGTTTTACCGACAGACCCCTCCGGAATGTTTATCGACACTTTTCTTCTCTTCGCTTTTCGGTTCCACTTTTCCTTTCGATATTCGTAGACTTGCGTCCCAAAGTTTCTTATCGTTCTTCTCTATTCTTTCGGAAGAAGTCGCTAGTTACGTTTCTTTATCTCCTTTTTTTGTCTTACCCTTTCTGATCTCTAGAGAAGTTCTTTTAATCGCTATGGTTCCCTTGTAAAGTACGTTTCTACCCGAGCTATTTCCTGTCTTTACCATACCTGGATTGTCTTCGTTTTCTATAATTCTTCTCCACCGTTCTTATGAGTCTTCTTGACATGTTTTTCCTAGAAGTGCTGGGCCTATTAGTACTACTACACTAGTGAGTAGATCTCGGTCTGTAGGACCTTACACTTCAGTTCACCCGGAGTCTTTAGTAGTGATACTTGCTTCGATCACCTCCACTACCTTAAGGTCACCTCGACAAAGTTTAGGACTTTCTACTACGACACTTTCACGACGTGAGTTATACGGTCGTTTAAACCTTTTACGTCGTCACCGGTGTCCTGACCTTTTCCAGTCAAAAGTAAGGTTAGGGTTTCTTTCCGTTACGGTTTCTTACGAGTTTGACGACGTGTTAACGTGAGAAGAGTGTACAATCATTTCATTAAGAGTTTCAAGAGGTTCGGTCCGAAGTCGTTATGCAATTGGCACTTGAAGGACTACAAGTTCGACCAAAATCTTTTCCGTCTCCTTGGTCTCTAGTTTAACGGTTGTAGGCGACCTAGTAGTTTTTTCGTTGTCTCAAGGTCTTTTTGTAGATAAAGGCGAAATAACTGATACGGTTTCCGAAACTGATACACCTAGTCTTATTTGACACCTTTTAAGACTTTCTCTACCCTTATGATCTGGTGGATTGGACGGAGAACTCTTCAGACATACGTCCGGTCCTTCGTTGTCAATCTTGACCTGTACCTTGTTGTCGGACCTAGGTTTATCCTTTTCCTCATGCAGTTCCGACATATAACAGTGGGACGAATAAATTGAAGATACGTCTCATGTAGTACTCTTTGCGACCTGACCTTCTTAGTGTTCGACCTTAGTTCTAACGGCCCTCTTTATAGTCAGTGGAGTCTATACGTCTACTGTGGTGGGAATACCGTCTTTCACTTCTCCTTGATTTTTCGGAGAACTACTTTCACTTTCTCCTCTCACCTTTTCAACCGAATTTCGAGTTGTAAGTCTTTTGCTTCTAGTACCGTAGGCCAGGGTAGTGAAGTACCCTTTATCTACCCCTTTGTCACCTTTGTCACAGTCCGAAATAAAACCCCCCGAGGTTTTAGTGACGTCTACCACTGACGTCGGTACTTTAATTTTCTGTGAATGAGGAAGCTTCTTTTCAATACTGGTTGGATCTATCGTATAAGTTTTCGTCTCTGTAATGAAACGGTTGATTCCAGGCAGATCAGTTCCGATACCAAAAAGGTCACCAGTACATATCTACACTCTCAACCTGACACTTCTTCCGACTCGCGCCTTCTTAACTACGAAAACTTCACACCACAACCTCTTCTGAGAACTCTCAGGGAACCTGACGTTCCTCTAGGTTGGTCAGGAAAGACTTCCTCTAGTTGGGACCCTAAAGAAACCTTCCTTACTAGGATTTCGACTTTGAGGTCATGAAACTTGTGGAGTACGCTTCTCAATTGAGTAACCTCTTCTGAGACTACGACCCTCCCTAACCCCGTCCTCCTCTTCTCCTACTGTCTTCTACTCTACCGACCTACCGTAGTGACTGAGCTACCTACGCTGAGACTCACTCGGGACCCTCAACCACTACCTGTCCCTCCGGACCGCACGACGCTAAGTATCCCAGTGTTTCTCAGTCTGTGCTGACTCACTGACTTGACTTGACTTGGGACTCTAAGACTCAGAATTAAAGAGGTGGTCGTGGTGACCCCTAGTTAGGAACAGAGGTACACACCGAAAAACTCCTATTTACTATTTTACATGAAATATATGATACGTGTCAGCAACCGTACCTTAAAGACGAAATATTTACGTCACGGGGATTAATGAGGGAGTTATTACTGTCCTGTCCTGAAGGGACCCAGGTCATTGATTCTAAGGTATGAGGGTTACGTCCCCCGGGTCCATGATACAGACCAGTTCCTCGATCTAGTGTGTAACGGGTTGTTTCTCCAGTAGACGGTGTTCCTTCCTAGGACGTACGATGTCACTTCTGGGTCACGTCGGTCTATTTATGTATAAAATTTTTATTATTGTTTTTAATTTTTTTATTATTACCGTTCTCTGTCTTGTGTACCGGTGAACTATCCTCTCGGGTTCCGTGACCTAGTGTGACTCTATAGTGTCCGAGTTGAGAGGAAGGTTCAAAATGTCTGTCAACTGGAGGAAGACTCATGGGAGAGATCTAAATAACACAAATAAATAAATAACCGAACTCTAAGTCTTTCAGATCTAAAACCGGAAATCAAGGGGCACACCGGATGTCTATTCACGTCTTCAACTTGGACTACTAACTATTAAGACAAAAGGATACTCGCAGAGAAAAAGGAAGAAAGAAAGGACAGGAGGGAGGAAGAGAAAAGAAAGGAAAGAAGGTGGAAGAAAGGAAGGAAGGGAGAAAGAGTGGAAGAAATGAATGAGAAATCATAATTACGATACAGGTTGGTAAAGACGGTCCCCGGTCGACGACTCGATCCATAACCCTTATGTCTGTACTCGTTCCGTCTATAAAGGATTGGAAGTACCTCGAGTGTCTACACCTTGTATCGACACCTTACCGTTAACCTTATTGGTGTCACTTTTTTGTAGTCCAATGATACCTTTGTACCCTGTCCTTAGGTCAGATCAGACTCCCAGTCCCTACAATACAAAATTGATATAGGATTCCTACTCATCCTCAATCGGGGATCCTCTTTCCAACCCCCGTTTGGAAAGGTCTTACTTTCTTGTTGTAAACGTTTCTGGAACTCTAATCTACCACCGGTCGGACCGACCTCTTCTATTCTCGTCTCGTCTTTCTCTGATCTCTCTGTCCGCCCCTGAACAAGTACGGTCCGGATCAACCGGTGTAATCCGTCGAACTTAAAATAGGGTTCTCGTTACCCTCACCGTCGACATCTCTAGAAAGGTAGAGAAAGAATTTTGGTACGAAAATAAAGAGATTTGGATATCGTTATTAAGTGCCTTTGGTAAAGGAAGAAAAAGGAGAGGAGGGGGTGAGTATGGATCTCTCAAGGTCCGATATAAGGAGAGGATCCGAGGTAGTTGTCCCGGATTGACATTCCTCAACCCGAACCTTTCAACAAAAACCTAGGACTCCAATATCAACCACGACACGAGGAGTAGTGACTGGGTTTATTCCTTAGTTGGTCCTTAATGACCCACTTCAGGTAGGTGATCGACACGGGGGCGTCAAGTAAGTGTCACCCTCCTGACGGGGGGGGTGAGGGGCGGGGTTTCGTTAACACGGGGGTTTTGTCGACTCAGTTACCGAGGTAAGTACGGAGAGTCGAGAGGAAAAGAGGTCTCTGTATACCGTCCTATAGATATATACGTCGACAGTCACCTTTCGGCACCTTACCCACCCCACCCACCTTTTATAGAAAGAGAAACGTTTAAATACCTTTCGTTTATAACGTCAAGAGGAGGGAGCGTTACGATTTATATTGTCCAGTGTCTAGGAGGAAAAAGTTACATGTTGCCTGTAACTAAAAAAAAAAAAAAAGTATTTCTTCCTTATTGTTTTTGTGTCCTCTGTCCGTTTAGACGATGTCAGTAACTCATACCTAAGTTTCCGGTTAAGAAAGATCGATCTGGGTTTTTGGTGGATACATTTCCTACCGACCGTGCGTCAGAGACGAGTCTTGACTTATAATTGTTCCTGTGCAAGTGCCAGTCGTGTAAAGAGGGTCCCGAGATTCAGTGGGCGGGGGTTTCATATAAGGAAAAGGAGAAGAAGAACGTTCCGTTCTGGTAAAGGAACATTTTCAGAGATCAGAACTAAGGAGGTCTGTACTACCTCGATGAACTATAATTCCTCTAATTTTGTGTTAAAATCATTTCTAATCATGGGACTCAAGTGAGGTCCTAAAGAGACAGAGTCACAATAACTGTTCAACTCTGTTCACCTACAACACCCCAGTAGGACGCGTAAAATCCCGTAAATCACCACAGAGAAAAGTATAGAAAAACGGAAAAGTATGACAAGTACCCCAATAGTTCCGTTCTTACGACTTTACCAAACGGTAAGGGAAGAGGTCACCTGGTGCAAAACAATCTTGAGAGGTGGTACTGGGTGGGCAGAACCCACCGGGATGTATCGTACCGAGTATCAAAGGAACTCAATCTGTTCCGACACTAGGTACACTAGGTAATGAAACTATTGTTTCCAGACATATCAGTTTCCATACCAAAAAGGTCATCAGTACATACCTACACTCTCAACCTGGTATTTCTCCCGACTCACGGTTTCTTAACTACGAAGACTTGACACAACAACCTCTTCTGAGAACTCTCAGGAAACATGACGTTCCTCTAGTCTATTCAATTAGGATTTCTTTTAGTTAGGACTTATAAGTGACTTTGTTAACTACGACTTCGACTTCGAGGTTATGAAACCGGTGGACTACGTTTCTACTGTGAGTAATCTTTTCTGGGACCATGACCCTTTCTAACTTCCGCCCTCCTCTTCCCCTGCTGTCTCCTACTCTACCAACCTACCGTAGTGGCTGAGTTACCTGTACTCAAACTCGTTTGAGGTCCTCTACCACTTCCTGTCCCTTCGGACCACACGACGTCAGGTACCCCAGTGTTTCTCGACTCGTATTGTTGTTGACTCACTTGTTCACCACACAGACCGAAGACGGGTCATTTACTTTGGAGGTGAGAAAAGGGGAGGGGGAGTCGGTGATACTGTTGGTACCTACAGAGGTTTATAAGAGTCATAGAAGACTCCCTTTTTGAATGGGGTCCATCTTCTGGTGTCTCGACAAGAGTCAGACTTTCACCATCGTAGTAGAGGAGTGTGGAGGTTATGTATGTTTTTGGATATATATTTATGTGTTTATGTATGTATTTTCGGGGTTCCTTTTGTATCAAAATTCAGTGTGGCTATTTTGTAAGGGATCTCAAAATTGGAAGATTACTTTAGATCATCAGAATGTAAGAGAAGTTAGAGAGAATCTGTGATCTGTGAAACACCCCCAAACGAACACACAAAATCTGTAAAGAAAATTTATGAAAGACTAAACCCTTTGTTACATTGTCACCGATTCCGTACTATCTGAAATAACCTCTGTGAACTAAAAAAGTAAGTATTTACAAATCAAGTCAGTGAGTCATCACAGGCTGAGAAACTCTGGGGTACTTAGCGTCGTGCGGTCCGGAGGGACAGGTAGTGGTTGAGGTCCTCAAGTGAGTCTGAGTGCAGGTAGTTCAGTCACTACGGTAGGTCGGTAGAGTAGGAGCCAGCAGGGGAAGAGGAGGACGGGGGTTAGGGAGGGTCGTAGTCTCAGAAAAGGTTACTCAGTTGAGAAGCGTACTCCACCAGTTTCATGACCTCAAAGTCGACATCGTAGTAAGGAGGGTTTACAAATTACCTCATGTTAACTAAATGTAAGAACACAAGCAAAGTTCACATCTCGTTTCATTTAGTCAATATACATATGTATGTAGGTCAGAAAAAATCTAAGATAAAGGTATCTCCAATAATGTCTCATAACTCATCTTAAGGGATGTCATTCAAGAATAGTGAAGAGATAAAACATATATAAGATATACATCATCATACACATACAGTTAAGGTTGGAGGGTTAAATAGGGAGGGTGGAGGGGAAGGGGGAACCATCGGTATTCGAACAAAAGATGTAGATCTAAGATGAAGACAAAATACTTATCAAAGGAAACATAGTAAAAAGAAATCTAAGGTGTACATTCTCTATAGTATTCTATAAACGGAAAGAGATAGACGGAATGAAGTGAGTCATACTGTTCGAGATCCGGGTAGGTACAGCGATGTTTACCGTAATAAAATAAGAAAAAAATACTGATTATAAGGTAACATATATATAAATTTGAAATTTCAATTTTCCTTTCATTACACTTAGATTGGAAACGTTAAATTAGATTATCAACATTCTGGGAATCGTTCGCTAAATGATAGGAGTTCGGAGTCAAAAGAATCATTGGTACCTTTCTTATAAGTGGAAAATTATAATACACTTCGGAACATATTATACTACGACTATTTTGTGAAAAGTCCCAGACCTTCGATCCTTGACGAAGTATTTACCTTCAGCAGTAAACGACTTCCGTAATTAAAAGTAGAGATAACAAATCTACAGAGGAGAGGGGTGGGGACGGAAAAAGTTCAACAGAAGGAAGGGGCAATAGTAAGAAAGAGAAAAGTGTATAAGAGAATTTTGGTTAGTTTGACATTTAATTCTTGTGCGCTTTACAACGAGAGAGTAAGTGTAAGGGGGACTTCGGACCGAAGGTGGAAATTTTCAGATATCTTACCGAGATGAACGTGCGGTACCCTAATATAGGTGTCGTCTTATAACTTTTCGTTTATTTGAGTCTACATAGTCCCCACCGACTTTTCTGATGATTCCCTTTCCGTCTTCGTACTTGACAAATTTACTACGTTTACTTCGATACCGGGAGTCCTTTTATTTCGTCTATAGTGTAAGGACCCCTGTTCCAGTTCTAAATTATGTTAGTCTTACTAAAATCTCTGTTCAATTTGTGACGCCCTCCAGATCTAATTTCTTAAGTCTTATTAGACTACTCCTTAGTAGTTAGGTTGGTTGGTTGTTCGTAAGTGATTATTTCAGATTAACTTAGATCTGTAACTTTAGCGGATATTATACTACATCGTCCGTTTCACGATAAACATAGGGTGTCATCTGTCTGAACAGTCCATTGGATTCAAATTGACCGTAGTAAATTTCTGTTCAATTTCCTACCGTGTATAATCTTTAATGACTCTACCAGACGGATCTTTTTTACAAACACTGATAAATTTCCTCTATACCGATAACATCGTTTTTCAGAGAGTATGTAAGTTCATAAATTTGACCAAATTATATCACAATATGTAACAATATGAAACAATTGTCGTTTCTCGTCTCATAGGACGACCGAATGTTTCCTGTGAGTTGACGAACTACCCTCTCAAGTCGACCTCACTCGACAAATTCCAAGAAAGGGTCGGTAGTCTCAAATTCATCTCTGACCGTTTCAGAAATATCGTTCATAGAAGAAAAAATAAAAAAATTTAACTACATGTCAACTAAATGTTATAACACGGTTAGAGACGACATGTCGTTCCACTGAGTCCACATGTGTATGACCCCAATAAAGCATATAAGAAAAGGTAATACCAAATAGTGTCCTATAATATAGTCAAGGGTCACGATATGTCGTCCTGGAATAAACAGGTAGGATATTATCAGACGTAGACGATTAGGGTTGGGTCAGGAAGGGAGGACGGGTGGGGAGGGGCGACCGTTGGGGTCCAGACAAGAGTTACAGACACTCAGAGAGAAGACGAACTTTTTGCCCATCACCCCAGTACCAATCATCTCCTTCGAAAGCTCAACCAATTTAGAAGGGACTTTGGACCTGAGACGATGAATGATCAGTACACCATAACTAATTCGTGAGGGGGATCGAGTCGGGGTCAAAGGATTTGACATTATTCTCTGATACTATGGATGACGAAACCCTCCCAACTCCTGTACTAATTTAATCAAGTACAAGCATTTCGTGAATCGTACCATACACCTTACTTCGCCTACGAGACAACAACTATGATCAATTAAATTAATATAATCTCACCCTAGA
Organism: Capra ibex; assembly: GCA_006410555.1. Taxonomy (NCBI): domain Eukaryota; kingdom Metazoa; phylum Chordata; class Mammalia; order Artiodactyla; family Bovidae; genus Capra; species Capra ibex. Next base: position 2,213,532 of record SJYO01042875.1, on the reverse strand, counting down.
ACGTATCCCATCCCGATCCTTTTATCTACCTTAAGTTTAACGTCAGTCGAAACATGGGAGATCCATGGAAATGTTGTATTGGTTCCTCGACTTTCTGGTCCTGAGGTTCACCGTATCGATCTCCCTTCGTAAAATAAAAAGGGGTAAACGAGTAAGTCTGTATATGATCTACGATCAAGAGAGATCTACATTATGACTCAACCGAGGTATCGAACGGACCAACGAGAGGTTATAATTTTTATGAGGGACCTGTGGGAGACGACGACGACGATGATTCAGAGTAGTCGACACAGACTGAGACACGCTGGGGTATCTACCATCGGGTGGTCCGAGGAGGTAGGGACCCTAAGAGGTCCGTTCTTGTGACCTCATACAACGGTAAAGGAAGAGGTTACGTACTTTTACTTTTCACTTTCACTTCAGTGAGTCAGTGCAGGGTGAGAATCGCTGGGGTACCTGACGTCGGATGATCCGAGGAGACAGGTACCCTAAAAGGTCCGTTCTCATGACCTCCCCCTACGGTAATGGAAGAGGTCACCTGTGGGAGTCAAGTCACTAATTATACAAGTCCAGATACCTTAATAGTGTTAAAAGTGAAGGAAACAGTAAACGAAGGAGGAAGGGGTCCAGTCCAGTTGTAGTCCATCCCACGAGTATAACGGTAAGACGGAAGCAAGAGGGGGGTGGGGTGGGTGGAACACTCCGACGGAGACCAAGGAGGTCCTGACTTTACCTTCTGATTCCTCTCTGTCTCCGGTCCTTTTCAGAAGTGGCTACGACTACCTTAGACTATACTCAAAGGAGACCCGTAGTACCACCCATTTACGTCTCTGATCCAAGTCACCTATAAGTCTCAACTAGGAAGAATATCACATAAACACTCAAGAAATATCTATCAGGTGGTAACGAAGACCTATAAAGAACAAGTCAAGGTACGTTACCCCCGTAGATATCGAAAGGAAAACTGAAGACTATCGAAGTCACTCCCAGAAGGGGCCATCGAGTCGACCATTTCTTAGACGGACGTTACGTCCTCTGGGGCCAAGTTATGGACCTAACCCTGCTAGGGGACCTCTTCCCTATCCGGTGGGAAAGGTCATAAGAACCCGAAGGGACCACCGAGTCTACCATTTCTTAAACGGACGTTACGCCCTCTGAACTCAAACTATGGACCCACCCCTTTCAGGGACCTCCTCCCGTACCGTTGGGTGAGGTCGTAAGAACGGACCTCTTAGGGCTACCTGTCTTCACGGATCACCCGATGTCAGGTACTCCAGTGTTTCTCAGTCTGTACTGACTCGTGTCAGGTCGGAGTCACTCTGAGAAATAACCCTAGTGTTGTGGGGAAGTCCTTATTAAACCCTCTAACCTTAACATCACACATGTATAACTATATATGTATGACGATATATATTTTATCTTTTGCCTATTCTCGGTTGACATATTGTGTCCTTTGAGACGAATTCTGACATTACTGGATGTACCTTTTTAGATTTGTTCTAACCTATATACGTATACGTACTGACTAGGTGAAACGGTATGTGGACTTTTATAACGTTGCAACATTTAGTTACTACGACATTATTAAACAAAAATTTCTTCAAGAAAAACCTTTTTGGGAAAAAACTTACTGAGGGCCCCGGAAGGAAAGACCACTCGGTAGACCAGGAAGTCTTCGTTTAGAAGAAACGAGACCACTTGAGGTCCTCTCGTCCAGTAAGGGTTATTTTAACGGACAGAAGTAGATAGTGGTCTTGTCTATGGTCTGTGTCAAAAGAGGAGATCAAAAATTACCCGGACTCAGGTAATAGTCGGTGTTACAGATGTCTAGGTAGAGGAAGTTTACAACTAGACTTCACTCGGACTTCACTCAATTTTACTCTAAAACCGGAAGGGGGTACTCGTTCTCCGACGTAGAGATTATTGGAAAAGGTTACTTTTACGAAGAGTGGCAAATTTAGAAGTGAATTGGGTGAAAATACGAAAATATAACCCGCTCACCAGTGTATCGCAAACTGGAGTAGGAAACGTTTATGACGAACACAGTAGATTATGGTCTGACCGTATACCTTCAACGATCGTGATATATAAGATTTTGATTGAATGTTTTCCAGGGTAAATTCTTTGAAAAAAAAAAAAGAATAACTAAGTAAACTGACGAGGTCCAGAATCAACACCATGTACCTAGAAGTTAGAAGTAACACCGTGAGTCTTGGAAATTAACACCGTGCGTTTGACGATCAACACTGTACACTCTAGATCAAGAGACTGGTGTCTGTCTTCGGTCCGGGGGACGTTACCCTTGTGTCTTATATTCGGTGGTCCCTTCAAAGGTTTTCCACGGTAAAATTGTAGAGTCATGTCTTTCGTCGGAACGTCTCTCACGCTTCTCCAGAAAGGTTGGGCACTTGGGTAATAGTCTCGTTACTCTCACAGAGTCCTAGAACCTAGTAGTCGAAAATAAAGAAACATAGACGTCTACATTAGAGAAGATTTTGAAACAAAAAAAAGGAGAGAGTTTGAGTACTGCATAGTTTTCCTATTGGTATGTGTCGTCCTGGAGTTCGGCGACACACAACGGTTGTACAGGGAACTGTGACTGTTACCCAAAATACCAATCTTATGGATGACAAGGAAAGAGGTCTCGAATCCTTTTCGTAGATAGATGTTGCGGCCTCTGGACCCAAACTAGGGACCCAGTCCTTCTAGGGGACCTCTTCCTTTACCGTTGGGTGATATCTCATATCGTTTCTCGTCTCCCTGAAATTTCAATCCCTTCGGTATCTCTTACTTGATATCCCCCTTCCTACCCCCTCCCCATCGAACCCGTAGACCCTAACTGCATATGTGTGGTGATATAAATTTTATCTATTGGTTGTTCCTAGATGACATATTATGTCCCCTAAGATGAGTTATGAGACATTATTAAGTTTACCCTTTTCTTGAACTTTTTCCTATGTACATACATACATTGACATAGTTATCTATTTACACATGTATATTGACATAGTGAAACGACATATGGACTTTGGTTGTGTGTAGTATTTAGTCGATATGAGGTTATATTTTATCTTACTAAATCCCTTTGGTTTGTAATTTAAGGTCAAAATAGAGAAGGAACGACCGACTGAACCTTTATGCCAAATTTCAGGTAAGTGTGTAATAAGTAAGTAGATAAGACAAGTGTTTGTAAATAATTTAAGATGATATACGGTTCGTGTGACGGGCAAAACTTCCTACAACTTATTTTTATTCTTTCGTACGTTAAGTCTAGAAAGTCTCTCGTACGTGAGTAGTCCCATTCTCTATAACCTCAGACCTCAGGTCACTACCTTGAGACCGTTCTCTTTATATCAAGAGAAATCAATGTCTAAAGTCTTCTGTCTTCGTCTAAGGTAGTTTGCACTCAGGACTTCTGAAAACACTATTGGAAACTTTTCTAATTTTTTTCTTTGATAGCATAAAACTTACGTTTACCATATTATCATAGTCTATATTATTTTCCAGGTATTTTATGTTCTCAACCAAGATGATTAATACCGAATAATAAAGTGACTCAGTCGGATTACGTGTCTCAACCTGACACCTCTTTCGACTCACGCCTTCTTAACTACGAAAACTTCACACCACAACCTCTTCTGAGAACTCTCAGGGAACCTGACGTTCCTCTAGGTTGGTCAGGTAAGACTTCCTCTAGTCAGGACCTACAAGAAACCTTCCTGACTACGATTTCGACTTTGAGGTCATGAAACTTGTGGAGTGCGCTTCTCGACTGAGCAACCTTTTCTGACTACGACCCTCCCTAACCCCCGTCCTCCTCTTCCCCTGCTGTTTCCTACTCTACCGACCTACCGTAGTGACTGAGCTACCTGTACTCAGACTCACTTGAGGCCCTCAACCACTACCTGTCCCTCCGGACCACGCGACGCTAAGTACCCCAGCGTTTCCCAGCCTGTACTTACTCGCTGACTTGACTTGACTTGACTTGACTTGACTTTCGTGTCATGTGCAAAGGGTTAAAGGTTAAAGGTTAGTATAGAGATTGGAAATAAGGAAAAGAAAGAAGTACAGGTATCTAAAAATGAAGTTAGATTGAGATTAAATGTAATATGACAAAGTAATCGTACATAAAAAACTAATTCTTTTTTTTTCAGTGTCTATTTATGTGAAAATTTTTCTCAGCTGGGGATACGGCGTAGAGTCACTTTAGGGTAGGTTACATCCGGTAAATTTTAATTTTATATTTCCTAGTGTAAGGTAAAAGAACTTAAGTTGTCCTTCATCTCCAGTTAGGGTTTGATTTCCTTAATGACTTGGAATTTATTTTTAAAAGGATATTTTTATGAAGGGTGAATTGACTTAGTAAAACGACCTGTGGACTCTGATTGTGTTGTAACATTCAGTTGATACTCACTCACTCACTTTCAGTGGGGTAACACAGACTGAGAAACACAGGGGTACCTGATATGTCAGGTACCTTAAGGGGTCCGGTCTTGTGACCTCACCCATCAGAAGGGAAGAGGTCACCTAGAAGGGTTGGGTCCCTAACTTAGGTCCAGAGGACGTAACGTCCGTCTAAGAAATGGTTGACTCGGTGTCTGCTTCGGGTTCTTATGACCTCACCCATCGGATAGGGAAGAGGTCGCATAGAAGGACTGGGTCCTTAGCTTGACCCCAGAGGACGTAACGTCCATCTAAGAAATGGTTGACTCGATAGTCCCTTCGGTTTTATTTTTAATTTAATTATTAATTCTTTTTATGTAGGGTGAATAATTTTGAGGGAGATTTCAATTTCCCCCTTTTAAAATAGATTTTGTAATATTAACCTCTGTAAAAATGTTTAATGTACGAAGGTGGGATTTATGATAAAAACTTAGGAACGAAAGAGGTTAAAGATTAAAATTTGTAATAAATAGTAACCGTTTAAAATATTATAAAAAGACGATCCATTGTTCTTGTGTATCAGTAATTATAACCAAGATATAGATTTACCTACATTTCAAGTAGTAGTTAGAGAAAGTGATGCTGAAGAGATGAAGATTCAAAAATTTACAGTAGAAAGGTAACTCACGGAAAGAAACAGAGCACAGACAAGAAATTAAGGTTCCGACTAAGTACGTACAACATGTATCTTAAAGACGTATAAACTCCTACGTCCAGATCATTGAATTATAAGGTTCCTGTTTGGTGTCGACCTATATTTTAATTACTCAGGTCAAAAGAAGGGAGGTTTGAAATACTTGTGATAAGGTGACAGAAGACTCACAAACGACACCTTTTCACATTCCGTTTGGACTTGTAAAAGGAAGGTATAATAAAGATAATAATAGTCATAATCATTGTCACCATCATCATTGTGACCTTATATTATTTCAACGATCCTAGACACAAGTAGTAAGTTATATTTTTAAACTCGTCCTATGTCAAAGATAATTTAACAAAATCACAAAGATAATTATTAAAAGAAATTAAAATATGTTATAAAAGAAAAAAATACATTAAAAAAATGATGGAACAGGAACTGATACGAATGTAGATTCAAACGAATTGAAACCTTTGAAAAGTACACTGAAATTAGAGTCACTGTGAAATGTGAAAAGAAGTCAATAAAGAACTCGAACAAACGGGAAACTACTACTAAATTAAAAATGATTTTAAAAACGAAAAATCAAATATCAAGTAAAAAAATACATTCTTTCAATAATTCTATTGTTTCAGGGAACTTTAATAAGTCTTGACTTTTCGATAAACGAACTTGAGAAAGGGATCTTTATATACAGGGAAAGAGGGTGGGTACAGAAACTGATAATATATTTACGTGTCCAAAAATACGAATAAAGAAAGACTATTAAAAAACTTACACTGTTTCATAATCGACCTGTTAATGACACGTACCACTCCCCACGTTTTCATTTTTAACCTTCCTCACTGTCTTCAAAATAAAACGATTAAAAGGTCTTGGGCAGTGGCTTAAATTGTAAAGGTAACGACCTCCTGTCCACGGGCAAGGACAAGGAAGACAAAATCCATAAACCCTCTAGTCTCTCCAAGAGTAAATTTGGGCCATGTAGTGTCTGGAAGACGAAACACTCGACCACTGGAAGTGTCAGTGAGGAGGGAAGTTAAGGAAAGAGTCTCTACCTTACCGTTCTGGTCTACCCCTTCCTTCCACCCGATTTGGCATTTGTTGAGGTTTACGGTCACGTGTCTCGGACGGAGACCCGTTCTCGAAAGGGCGTCGTAACTCGGAGAAGAAGGACCCGACGGGTGTTAGAATTTAAGAGGACGAATTAGTCTTTTAGTGAAAAGACCTAAACTCTTTTAGGTATCACTTCTTTTGTTAAAGAAGTGACTTCTTTCTCATCTAAAAGACAGAGGAAGTCAGAAGGTAAGGTAAAAACAGCGATAAAAGTCTAAATTTCCTTCCTAAAAGATTAGAAATTTGGTTTTAGAGAAAAAACTTACGTGTTGTCTGAAACATAATTCTTGTAAAAAGTTTAGGTCTTTTAGGTATCAGTTCCTGTTCCAACATTTTTTTAATGTATTCTTTTATAACATATTTTAATTTCTTTTACTAAGTTATCTTTGTAATTTTGTTAAATTATCTTTGACATCGGACAAGTTTATATGAAAAGTCCTAAAACTGTGAAGATCCTTTTAGACGTGGGTCAAGGTCCAAATCCTTCAGTGTGTATAAGATCCGTAGGTATGGAAACGGTGTCTGGTCTAAAGTGTCTATCCTTATGTAGTTTCACACACCAAACCCCGGTATCGATAAGGGTGAAAGTGACTTCTTTCTCATCTAAAAGAGAGAGGAAGTCAGAAGGTGTAAGATAAACACAACAATAAAAGTCTAAATTTCCTTCCTAAAAGATTAGAAATTTGGTTTTAGAGAAGAAACTTACGTGTTGTCTGAAACGTAATTCTTGTAAAAAAACGAATAAAGAAAGATTATTAAAAAACTTACACTGTTTTATACCCGACTTGTTATAGTATCTACCACTCCCTTTGAGTATAACCTTTCTTTGGAGTCACGGGAATATTTAGGGTGACGAGACGAAGGTCGACCTCTTTTCAGTCTCACTCATACATTCCCTGTCTACCATCCGTCCGGACGCTAGTCGTTTCCCGTCTACCTTTGAACTCGAACGGTCACACCAAGAATTCTTTGTCCACGGGACCGAGTGTAGTAGAACGATACTTAGAAATATAAATGAGTCGGAGGAAGTCACTTTCCTTAGTAAAACTTTTCTGACTAAAGGGGGTCACAAATGTTGTTCTCGAAGTTCCCCTCTTTTGGCTGGACCTCAATCAAAAGTAGTACGGGAAGAGACACGATCAAAACATACAACCTGTTTGAGGTGATAGTATGGTGAATTTTCGACAGATAGGGCGAGGACATCCTAGGGAGGTCACGGGTCGAGGTCCGTCTCGTGTGTCATGGTAAGTTTGTCACCCGTTAGCTCGTCACGTTAAGTCGTTTAGGTAACACGTTTCAGTTAGGGTAGAAGAGTTTCGATTTCGGGTATAAAAGGGTTTGGAGAAAGAGAGAGGGATGTCGAAGGGATAAGTCCTAGGCGGGGAAGCTAAGAGTCCCTTGGTTCCGACACCTTAGACCAAACGAGTAAATGCGTCCGTCGTGGTACACTTTGTCTGTGTCACGTTACTAAAGGAACCTAGAGATCACGTTTCGGAAAAGAAATAAAAAAAGGTAAAAACGAAATCTGAGCTGTTAGGTCGGAACGGGTCCGGACTTCGTTCTTACTTTCTAACTTACTTTGCAAATTTTGGTGACGTGAGTCTTAGAGGTAGGGCAGAGGTCTCCGTAGAGGACCTTTTGTATACAGTGGAAAAACCCATTTCAGTGAAGAGGAGGGAAGAAAAAGGAGGGGTGCTCCGAAACCTCGGTCGAAGCCCACATCGGGGAAGAGGAGGTTCTCTGCGTTGGACGATAAAACCCCTGAAGTACGAAGTTTCCCAGAGATTAAGACTGACCCAAAGCACAATTGACCTTCGAATCGGGGTCTCCCATCGGTTCTGTCCGTCGCACGTGACCTGACCCATAATTTTCCTGTTAATTATGAATGTCCGTAAACGTAGTTCGTTTGACCGAGACGGTAAAAGATCGGAATACTCGATTCTGTTTCATAAACTGGAGGAATTTCAAAATAAAAGGTAAAATTTTACCTGAAGTAAAGTGTACTAGCACGAGTGTATTATTAATCGTATCAAAGATGGTATTTCTCATTCGTGAGTTATTTACGGTTGAGTATACGTGTTTGAGTGAGAGTGGGGGAAAGTGTGTGTGCGTGTAGTAAGTGGCGTTTTGGACGAAGACCTTATGAAGACACGGACATTACAACCCGGTTGAGATCCTTTAACCATAGATTAAGGTGATAAAACGTTTACTACTTTCACTCTAGGTATCTACATTCCATTGAGTGGGGTTTACCGTGTTGATCAGTCATTTCGTCACTTCAGGTCCAAAGAGAATTTGTTTCGAGACTATCGAAGTAAAGTATAGTCAGTAGGTACTATCAGGTTCAAGAGAGGGGTCGGGTTTGGTCAGAGATTTTACGTAGTCCAACTATTTCCCAGTACCAGTCCTTCGGACGAATGACTGACTCAGTGGTCTATGGAGACACCGGAGCACATCCTACCAGGTGACTAGGTACAGAGATTGTCTCTTGAAGTTGAGCAAAGAGGGGGACGTTTCCTAAAAGACTGAAGGAGGTAGGGTGTCAAGTCTTTGTAGAGTAAGAGAAGGCACGAGAGTTTCAAGAGCCAGTAAAAATATCGAGTTCCTCATGAAGATTGAGTAGCCTATGGACAAAAGTACATAGAAAGAAATGAAAATTTGAGCAAAAACTCTGGTTCCAGACACTGAATAGACATATAAGAGGGAGACCACGGGTCTAGTCTCAGGTACACTCGACTTACTTTCTAGTATGCTTGTCGAGGAGAATTCGTTTTTCGTTAGGATTCCGTCTACGACCTGGTTTGTGAAGAGCATATAAGAAACTAAATTAAGAAGGTTAGTGGGGTATCACATCCATGATGATAGGAGTGGAATATCTCCCATTTTGATTCGGAGTTCCATTACTTCATTAAATGGTACTAGTACGAATGCACCACGCATCCTATACGTACGAATGAGTGAGTCAGAGCAGGCTGAGAAACGCTGGGGTACCTGACATCGGATGGTCCGAGGAGACAGGTACCCTAAAAAAGTTAGTTCTTATGACCTCACCCAACGGTGAAGGAGGAGGTCCCCTAGAAGGACTGGGTTCTTAGTTCGGTCACAGAGGACATAGAGGACGTTCCGTCCGTCTAAGAAATGGGTGACTCGGCATCCCCTTCGGGTCACTCACCCCTTCATGTGGTCTAATACCGGGAAAAGGTTTCTGTACGCGAACCGGGACGAGTTACATCGTCATCGTCGTCGTACTTACTTACTTTTTTAATCGAAAGAGACATTGTCTAGAATAGTAAGATGAAGTTTATGGCAAGTGTGTGAACGTTTCCGTGTTGGTGTGACTTACTGTAGGGCGATAGCCGGAAATGAAGAGAACCCCAGTCACACCAAAACACGCACGCACATTCAGTGGGTCGACACAGGCTAGGAAACGCTGGGGTGTCTGACATCGGGTGGTCCGAAGAGACAGGTACCTTAAGAGGTCCGTTCTTATGACCTCACCTAACGGTAAGGGAAGAGGTCTTCTTGAAGGGTTGGGTCCCTTACTTGGGACCAGAGGAAGGAGTGTCCGTCCAAGAAACGGTAAACTCGATGTCCCTTCAGATTACACCGAAATGGAAAAATAAAAAATTAAACAAAAATTAAATAAATTAACTCCTTATCAACTAGATGTCACGACCCGATCAAGGACCACCTATCGTTTCATTAAGTCAATATACATGTGTATATATATAAGAAAAAGTATAATAAAAGAGAATACTTAAATATAAAAAAATAGTGTAAAAGGAAGAGAAGATTAAATACCCTCGTCGTGGTATTTGGTACAGTCGACAAAAGAAATGATTTTTGACTCCCGTTTCTTACTTCGGACACTGCTCCGAGGTCCTTCTCTTTTCCGGTCGTTTCCCCTCTCCCGACCTTTCTTCCGTTTTCCGGTACCTTCCTGACTTTTGGTCCCGTCGGGGCCGTCGGGGGGGGGCGTCACTCGCCCGGCGGGTCCTCGACTGACAGTCGTCCCTCACTCGTCCCGATCCTGAGAGGGGTCAGACAGAGACTCTAGTAAGGAGTTTACGGGACGGTGGGTCCGAGTGGTCCCTAATCAGGTCTTCGGTCACCGGACGGGACCGAGGCACAGAAGGTCGGGGTCTACGGCTCGGCTCGGCTGGGGTCTCACCTGCGTCGCCAGGAGAGGTGCCCCGAGGAAAGAGTGACTCATACACAGGTGCGACGGATGACCAGGTAAATAGAGAGGGACGTGTTAGTCTAGGTAGAGACGTCCGTCTCAGGTGTCGAGTCCCGGACTGTGTCTCGAACCACTTGTGAATCGGTGGAGTCGTCGCAATTCCACACGTCCCATTTGTGTCCGACGTCTGACTTTAGGTGTCCCCACACTTGTGACTAAGACGACGAACCGGAACCACCGTGGAATCCGTCAATGTCGTGGAGGGTTCAGAGGAAACGGGGTAAACGTTTACCTCTATACTTAAGAAGACTAAGTCGTGACGACTCATTTAGTGTGACATTGGATCGTCCCGGGATACCCCGGAAAGGACGTATAAAGGACGAAATAGAGGAGAGACTTCATGGATCTAGTGTCATGAAATACGTTTAACGGACGGAACAAAACGTCTACACTTGGGTGAGAAGAGGGGGTCAGGGGGTGGTTCACGATTGATGAACTATTGGAACTCCAGTGTCGGTGTCCGGAGAACCTCGGGTGCCTGACTATTTCAATTGGAGACACCGTGTGGGACAGGGGAGTTCAGGCGGTCAGTCCTGGACTAGTCCTTAGGACACTGGGGGTGGAACTGGACTGAAAATTTCTACGAAACAACTTTAGGAACCCCTCGTCGTCCGAAAAGTCCCGTGCTCGGTGGAACAGAGGAACGACGACGACGATTCAGTGAAGTGAGCACAGGCTGAGACACGCTGGGGTATCTGTCGTCGGGTAGTCCGAGGGGGTAGGGACCCTAAGGGGTCCGTTCTTGTGACCTCACCCAACGGTAAAGGAAGAAGTCCCCAGAAGGACTGGGTCCCTAGTTTGGACGTAGAGGACCTAACCGTCCTAATGAATGTTGACTCGGTGATATCATTCGTACGACGACGACGACGACGACGATTCAGCGAAGTCAACCTAAACTGAGACACGCTGGGGTATCTGCCGTCGGGTGGTCGGAGGAGGTAGGTACCCTAAAAGGTCCGTTCTCATGACCTCACCCCACGGTAACGACAGAGGAACGTACCGGGACGTTATTTTGGAAAGAGACGAGGTTTGAGGTTTCCAAGTCAAACCGGAATGATAAACGGTCCGTGTGTTTGAAAGTAATTCCCATACTCTATGAAGATCATTTTCGACAAATATTTGACATTTCACGACTGGTTATACGTTAAGAGCGACAGTAATTCAGAAGATTATAAAGTAAAAATCTCCACGATTAGAATCTAGAAAGATTGGTCTCTGGGGGCAAAATGTCCCAATTTCATGTGTTCGGAGGGTTCCTCGACTCCTTCGGTAGGCCGATAGTAGTAATATTAGATGGNGTTCCTCTTCTCTCTAAATCCCCGCTCCTCGACCCTCCCCTTCTCCCCCTCCCGATACGTTAGAAACCGTTGAGTCATCGAACTAAGGTGTCCCTTAAACGACGGTAAACGACGGACCAAGGGACAGGGTAGTCACCAGGACGGAGTGAGGTAGTAAACTCGATTTTTGCACTCTTACTAGGACTAAAAGAGCGAGGGAAATGGAAGTCGTAGGTTAATGGTGACGAAGACGAGTGATTTATATAGTTGAGAGTACAACGGAAGTAGGACAAGAGGGTCGGAATCTGGTCTGGGAGATTGGAGTTGACAATGGTGTCGGAGAGGTGACTGTAGGGTAGGTAGCAAGAGGGGTCTTTGTTGGACACTGGTTGCAAAGATTTGGACTGTAGACTAAGACAAGAGGAGACGAATTTTCGGAACTTCTCCTTCGAGAACAGGAATCCGTTTTCGAATGTGAGAAAAAGAACCGTGGTCCTGACCGATGTCTTAAACATCCCGGGGTACGTTTCACTTTTACGTCTTGAACAAATTTTTAATAATCCGTAAAGTTCTGTCGTTCTCGCATCGTAATTCGTTCCGTGTTCTGCAAAAATTCACGTCCCGCAACCGTAGGTGTGTCCGACGCACGGGTTCTCCGTCCGGGAGGGACCATGATCACCGGGGTGTACTTGGTCGGGGACCGTGGAGAGGTCACGACGGGTCTAAGACATAGGGAGGGGTCATTTGGAGAGGAAAATGGTACAGGTGCAAAAAAAAGGTGGAAAAAATTGTCAAGAGAATGATTTGTCTTCAAAATTTAAAAAATGGCTACAAAATTTCCAAAAATAATTAACTTCGTATCAATTACACACTACAACACAGCTAGACGTGACTTGTCATTTCACTGAGCCAAAGAACATCTGTATGTAATAAAAAATTATAATAAAAGGTAATACCAAATAGGGTCCTCTGACCAGTGTCAAGGGACACGACACGTCATCCTGAAACGACACGTTGGTGAGATTTACATTATCAGAAATAGACGGTTGGGGTTTATGAGTCAGGTACGGAGAGAGAGAGAGGTAGGCGAAACCGTTGGTGTTCAGACTAGAGATACAGACACTCAGAGACAGATGAGACATCTATTCAAGTGTCAACGCAAACACAACGCCGTTAATCGCAAAAGGTAGAAAAGATGCCGACTCATCATAAGGCCGTATATAGATGGTGCAAAAGAAATTGGTAAGTCGACAATGGTGCGGGGGAAAAACGTGCACGACGAGGTGGACGTAAGAAAAAGAGGAAGATCCAATTGTTGAAGAGTAGGTAGTTCAAAGGAGGGAAAGGAAGTCTAGGACGTCTTATATACCGGGTTTAGACCCAAGGGTGTCGGTGCTGGAAGGGAACGATTATCGTCAGTAACTTGCAGTAACTTTGAGAAATAAAATATAAAAGAGTTGGTCTAGAACTCAAGAGGTCATCCTCTCTTTTTTTGAAAATTGAGATCTGGTACTCGCGGATTACAACAATTAAAGACCATAGACAGCTTATTGACCTAATTATGGGACTCGACTCCATAGTTGATGAGTACACCAGGTAAATAATTTCACCTTCATTGAATCGGGTTTTAGTGTCGATCCTTCACCGTCTCTATCATGAGTTTTTGTTCGGGAAAACTAAAGTTTCGGGTATGTGAATTAGGTATATAAAATGGGTGAGAGTTTCACGGTTTCACTTTCACTTTCATAATCAACGAGTCAGGACACTCAGAGAAACACTGGGGGTACCTGACATTGGACAGTTCGAGGAGACAGATACCCTAAAGAGTCCGTTCTTATGACCTGACTAGAAGGACTGGGTCCCTAACTTGAGTCGAGAGGACGTAACGTCCGTCTAAGAAATGGTAGAATCGGTGGTGTCTTCGGGGGTTTAGGGTTCACTCGTGTGTTTACGTCCTGTACCATCCGACTTATTAGCGGGACATTTTCTATAGAATCCGAAAGGTCCACTGAGTCACCATTTCTCAGAGAGAGGGTTACGTTTCTCTACGTGCTCTGAGGCCAAGATAGGGACCCACTTTTCTAGGGAACCTCCTCTTTTACCGTTGGTTTAGGTCATAAGGACGGACCTCTTAGGGGACCTGTCTCCACGGACCACCCGATACCAGACCTGTCAGAGTTTCTCAGTCCGTGTTGACTTCTGTGTGTGTAGTGGTGTTCACTATATTATTGGGACCCTCGGACGTTATAACGAAACATACCGTGTTTATCCTATAACGTTTACATTATTTCAATTCCTAAAACTCAACCTGCTTAGTGGGACCCAATAAACGCATCCGGGATTTACGTTAGTATTCCTAGGAATATTCTCTTTCCATCTTCCTTTAGTGTGTCTCTCCTCCTGTTCCGTTACACTGGTGTTTCTATATCTGACTTCACTACACCGGTGTTCGTTTCAGTACGACCACCGGTAGGCTTCGACCTTCTCCGTTCCAAGGGGAACCTCGGAAGGGACGGCTGGATCTGAAATCGGATCACTATACTAAGAATTGAAGACCGTAGATCTTGATATTCCAGTATCTAGAGACAACAAAATTCAGTGGTTCAGTCGTCATTACGCAATGTCGTCGATGTTTTTTGATGAAACTTCCTATTTGTTTCATCGTTACTTATACACTCACCACTTACACACCTTCTTACTTAACATGTCAGTCAAGTCAGTGAGTCAGCACAGGCTGAGAAACGCTGGGGTACTTAGCGTCGTGTGGTCCGGAGGGACAGGTAGTGGTTGAGGGCCTCAAGTGAGTCTAAGTGCAAGTAGCTCAGTCACTACGGTAGGTCGGTAAAGTAGGAGTCAGCAGGGGAAGAGGAGAACGGGGGTTAGGGAGGGTCGTAGTTTCAGAAAAGGTTACTCAGTTGAGAAGTGTACTCCACAAGTTTCATGACCTCAAAGTCGAAATCGTAGTAAGGAAGGTTTCTTTAGGGTTCCGACTAGAGGAAGTCTTACCTGACCAACCTAGAGGAACGTCAGGTTCCCTGAGAGTTCTCAGAAGAGGTTGTGGTGTGAAGTTTTCGTAGTTAAGAAGGTACGAGTCGGAAGAAGTGTCAGGTTGAGAGTGTAGGTATGTACTGGTGACCTTTTTGGTATCAAAACTGATCTGCCTGGAATCAACCGTTTCATTACAGAGACGAAAACTTATACGATAGATCCAACGAGTATTGAAAAGAAGGTTCCTCATTCGTAGAAAATTAAAGTACCGACGTCAGTGGTAGACGTCACTAAAACCCCGGGGGTGTTTATTTCAGACTGTGACAAAGGTGACAAAGGGGTAGATAAAGGGTACTTCACTACCCTGGCCTATGGTACTAGAAGCAAAAGACTTACAACTCGAAATTTGGTTGAAAAAGTGAGAGGAGAAAGTGAAAGTAGTTCTCCGAAAAATCAAGGAGAAGTGAAAGACGGTATTCCCACCACAGTAGACGTATAGACTCCAATAACTATAAAGAGGGTCGTTAGAACTAAGGTCGAACACAAAGAAGGTCTGGTCACAAAGAGTACTACATGAGACGTATCTTCAATTTATTCGTCCCACTGTTATATGTCGGAACTACATGAGGAAAAGGATAAACCTTGGTCAGACAACAAGGTACAGGTCAAGATTGACAACGAAGGACTGGACGTGTGTCTAAAGAATTCTCCGTCCAATCCACCAGACCATGAGGGTAGAGAAAGTCTTAAAAGGTGTCAAATAACCCTAGGTGTGTCAGTTTCCGAAACCGTATCAGTTATTTCGTCTTCGTCTACAAAAAGACCTTGAGAGAAATAAATTGTGTGTGTGTGTATGTGTACGTGTGTCTTGAAGGTTGAGGATTCCATTCAAAACGGGGATAACATGAATACCTCCTTAACCCCGTTTCTCAAGTTTACCGAAAATAGTTTAGTGGTCGATTACGCTTCTCCTAGTCTTTCATCTGTTGCCCGAAAGACCGGGGATCAGAAATCTAAACAGATGATGTTGGGTAAAAAGGAAAGAGTCATTCCTTTTTTTAGTCGAATTCTCTCTATGTTGGGTATTCACTTAAGAGATGGAACTTGTAACTGAGAGACAAAGGGGGGTGTGGACACAGGATGACTGTGTATCGGGTGTTTAGGAGTCGACGGTACCAATACATGGGGTACCCATTTCTGGTGGAGAAGAGGTACTGTAATAAGGACCAAGAACCGTATCGTAGACAATGGATCACTGTGAACCACTTACAATCTTCTTTTGTTCTTTACTTAGTTTCTTTAGACCATGGTCTGTTATTTTAATATTAAATCACAGAAAAAAAGGTACGGTAATACTAAACCTACGGACTTGGTGATTTTATAACCATTTTTAGTAGAAGTTTATTCACCTTTTGAATCGAACAAATGTCAATATCTGTACAGGCAGATGTGTTGGCTCTTAGGAAACTTCTCCTTGTCGTACAAGAACACAGAGACATAGAGAGTAGAGTACCCTCTATAAGTTATTTGGTTATAAATGATATTGATTTCCACTTATTTTGAGGAAGGGGACGGGACTCGTCCGTTTTGAAAATACGAAGACCCTACGTTTAAACTGACAAGGGAAGGATCCTGAACCACTCTGACAAGGTTAACCTTATATTCATCGTAAACATAGCAACGCCGGTGGCACATGGAGGTAGTAATATGTATTAACTCTCGATTGAGACCGTAGGAAACCCTCCTTAATACATACCTTCTAAGTACGAAAACCCTACACTCCAAGGGTCAACTTTCCGGAGACAATTAAATATCCTCCAGTATTTAGTCGTCCTTTTCTTTGTAACCGAGTGTCAGGTACCTTCCTTTTCTGTAAGAGGTCCTAGTTTACTTTTGGTCCGGTGTTCGGATTCCTACTAAATTCTGGGATCCGAGGTAATAGACAAGGATCGACTAGACCTAAGGATCCCTGAAGAAACGAATATGGTCCTCTTCCTTCCCAAAACATAACTGGTGACTGACACTTATATTTTACAATAAGTCGGTTGATATGTAATGTCTACACGGTAAAGACGAGTCTTCTCACTACGGTAGCTGACGAAGTACGTGGTACTAGGACGGTCAAGTGACGTCGGTAGTTGCAGAGAACCCGGTTCCAAACATGGACATTTTCTGTCGAGTGTAACTCTATGCTTATATTTTGATCTTAAGAATCGAGACCGGTTCCACAAATCTTCTGACAAGAACATCTGACTTTCATTCCTTCTTTTGTCCACCTTTATCAGACACGAATAAACTCTACTACCAATGGTTCTATATATATCTTCAGTTTTGAGTAGATTGACTTATAAGTCTTGATACATAAAATAACATGCATTCTAATTTTCTTTTCCGGTTACGTTAACAAAGACCTTCGTTCTTTTACCAATAAATGAATATCCTTTGACTAACGGATCTTTATATTGATAGAGACACACCAAACACTAAAAACTAGTCCGGTTCTTTATAAAGGACTTGTGGACGATCACACCCAGTTTTAGACATTTTACGATTTCTATCCTTGTGGGACGGAAGTCCTCGAGGACTCGGTCTCTTCCTCTATTCCGTACACTTATCAGACTATACGCGATACTACATTCTTTGTGTCTCTACCCCGACACTCTTGACTCTACTGGGTACGTTGTCCGAACCTTCAGTTCCCATCATAAGGACCGTGAACTTCCTACTCATCTTCAAAAGATTTAGTTTTCGACCCCTCCCGTTAACCTTATCCTTTCCCTTGAAAACGTTTCCTTGTCTGTCATCACACTTTACTGGCAAAAACAAACAAAAGAAAATAGTAATACTTATCAGCACCCCCTCTCCCAACAACCTAGTTTTACACACTCCAACCTCCCCCGTCAGTTACTCGGACCTTTACAATTCTTTATTTATAAAAGGTCTACTCTCAAACAGAGTCGACTTGATTTCCTTTTACCTGATGTCGGACCTAGGTGTAAACCTGTCTGCACCCTTGTCTCTGATGATAAAACAGGATAAAATACGTGACTCTACGGTCTAATTCTCTTCTTCTATGACTTCTGTCGTAACTTAACCCCGCTTACTCGATCTACCTTTGATCCTCTACACACTTTGGACGACACACTGAAACCCGTCTAGAACGGGAGAGACTTGGACAAAGGAGTGGTGGTCAGTCGACCCCTATTATTATCGACGAAGTGTTTTAATCTCACTCTACGTCTATGTATATATATGTGTGTGTATGTATATACATATGTGATATATATATACATATATATACGTGATATATACACACACATATATATATATGCATATATATACACATATATATACACACACACACACATATATATATATATATATAACCCATTTCGTGAAACCTCTGACATTTCTCTACCCCCCCATACTTAAACGAATATTTTAACTACTCTCAACGTCCTTCTTTAACTTACATATTTTTCCTCTACTAGACATACTCCGAGGAAGACTGGAAAGTAGAAAGTCTGAGAATGAATAAACGAACACCAACGTGACCCAGAAACGGCGACACTCCAGAAAGGGGTCAGAGTCACTCGTCCCTGTTGAGACACAACGCCACGGGCCCGCCGGGTGACGTCACCGAAGAGAACGACACCCCGTACCTGAGGTCTCGGACGCCCGGACCCCTCGACACCGGGTATCCGAGTTCGTCACGCCGAACGTCCAGGATCTTGTGTGCCCGACGTCATGAACACCAGGTACCCGAATCAACGGGCACCGTTCACCTTAGAAGACCCTGGTCCCTAGTTTGGGTACGTGACATTTAACCGTCCACCCAAAAATAGGTGACACGGTTGGTCGCTACACGGGCTGGAAAGTAGAACTACTTGGATCGTCTACTGGGGTACTCATCGGGTATCCTTCTGTAAGTACCCCTTCACTGGAGGACTCACCTAGTACCCAGATAGTTCGATCTGTAAGTCTCTTCTCATGACTCTTATGGGTTCCCTTCTTTCTCGGACACGTCCCTTTACTCTCGTTCCCGTCCCTTACCAGACATCTGAACTACTTAAAACACTTGAGAGACGTTGTAAGAATGTTTAAAGGGGTCACACCACCCTGTAACTTTAGTACAGTGCAGAGTCGAGTTCCCGGAAGTGTGCTTCATCCTCCGTCCCGATCTTAAGGAACCCGTATCAGGTCGTCACCCGTATCGTGAACCGTGGTGACTCAGCGGGTGTCCTACAATTCCCTACAACTTGAGTAGGGGACACGGAGGTAACTGGGCAGAATTACGAGACAACTCTGAGTTTAGGACAAACATTTACCTTCTGGGGGGTTGGGAGTGTCCCCAGGGGGTGACGACAAGACACCCTCGGTACGTCAGGGCAGGTTAACTAACTAAAGAGGCCTATGAGACTCCCACCAGGACCCCCCTTCCCCCAGAACCGTCCTATAGGGGGGTATAAGAATCGAGTAAACGGTGACACGAGAACGGTTCAAAACGAAGGGCAACGTAAAGTCACCTAGTAAAGAATCAGACAGAGGAATTCCGTGTAAGTCTCTTAGACTTAATTCGAAGTCAGTTCGGGGACTGAAGGGGGTCTTGCGCAACAATCCCTTGACCGGATGTTTCGGTCTGGCCCGCGACAGGGTCTGGGGACGGAGGGAAAGGAGAGGAGGAGTAGGAAGAGGAGTAGTAAGTTAATTAGGAATCGGTCAAAGGGAGTCACCGGGGATGAGAGGACCAGGGACCTATTCGGGAACACATAGGACTTGTCGATACGGTTCTTAGACGGGTAGTATCGGGGAAAGACGAATGACGTTGGCACTCTGAAAACAGATTAATAGAGACCTGGGCCTTCCCCAAAGTAAAAGACCTTTTCTCATATACTTAAGGTCAGAGGTCGAAGAGGATGTGGTTTCTGTCTGGGGGGTATTCCCAAAGGACAGTTCAGGGGGTGGGCGGGTTTCGTTTAGGAAGAGACTCTGTTTTCTCTTTTATTTACACGTTATAGAATACGTGTTCGGTATGTAGTTTCATTCGCTCACGTTGGAGACAGACGAAGGTGTCGGAAGAGATTCGACTCTCCAACGATCGTTTGTACGCGACTCTGTAATTGTTCTCGAAAGGACTACTCCGAAAGGACCCTCGTACCCCTTGGAGACGGACAGTCTTCACTGGTGTGATTAGGATATAGATTCCTCAATAGAGGTGGGGGTAACGATAGTGAGGTCGGTTGAAGAGATCGAGACGGATATTTCGGGTCACCGAAACAAGAACGGAGACACAGATTTGAACTGAGGACAGCCCGACAGAGTAAGTGAGACGGGGGCAACCCAGTCAGGAGAAAGCTAAAAGGTCTAAAGGCCTAACCAAGGGAGGATCCCCCGGAATGTCATCTTCGCGGGAAAAGGACCTCATAAAAACGAAAAATAAAAATATATAATCTGAGGGAGTATACCAATTCTGACTTCTAGAAGTCTCTCCGATTAAATCTACTGGACTGGTGCATAATCCACCTTGGTATACTTTAACGACAAACCACCCAAGTTGGAACCTTCAAAGTATTCCAACTTAGGTTACTTTCGAGATGTGTATAATCAGAACGTACTTAACATTCAAAAATATATAAAACGTAACAAGTGTGACATAAATATACATAAGTGTGTATCGTAACACAGACTATACAATAACAACAAATCAGTGTTCTGTAAAGACTGAGAAACACTGGCGCACCTCAGGTCGGGAGCCCCGAGGAGACAGGTACCCCAAAGGGTCCGTTCTCACGTAACGGTAAAGGAGGAGGTCCCCTAGAAGGGTTACGTCCCTAAGTTGGACGTAGAGGATGTAACCGTCCACCCAAGAAATGGTGACCTGTTGTGTCTTTGGATAGACTATGCACACACACACACACACACACACACACACACACACTCAGCGAGTCAGTACAGACTGAGAAAACGCTAGGGTACCCGACATCGGACGGTCCGAGGAGACAGGTATCCTAAGAGGTCCGTTCTTATAACCTCACCCAACGGTACGGGAAGAGGTGTACACTATTCATCAACCATAAATAAATTTCCACCAACGACATGGTAGTGACACAGTAGGGGTAGGGGTAGGGGTAGTAGTAATAGTAGTCGTAAGCTTCAGTCCTTCTTCTACGTCTTTGTCTTCTTTGGAGTCGTAAATTCACCAGACCTTATATCCTCTGTTCTCCAGGTTCAAACATAGAAGGTAACGACGGTTTGAGACACTAAAACCTAGTCTGTCATGGAAAATCTGTATTGTGATTACAATCTAAAAGTTTAATCTAAGTGTTCTTCGTTTATAGAATGGTTCATAGTTCGAAAGTCTAGTGAAGATTCGATGTTCAGTAGTGTTCCGTGCCCTTTCTCCCCGCTCTGTTTGTCTGTTATGGTGAGGGGCCCCGAAAGAACGGTGTAGTCCTGAAAGAGACAGGATCCGAGATTGTGTACCCAGAAATTTTCTACATAGGTTGTGTAATGAATATACTTTCGGGCGAGAGAATCAGTACTTTGTAAAGGTAAAATATGAGGTCGTTGACGTATCGAATGCACTGTAAAAAGTCCCGCGGAACGGGACACTTAGTCACTGAAGGTCCGAATAAATGATATTCATTAGGATCTTCCTATTCCATGTACGACGATTTTCACCGGGTTTCTATTTTTAAGGTGGTGATTATTTTTGGTAGTCACCAAAGGGGTCTTGGGAATTATCGAATAAATGTTCCTCTAAACTGGTCCAGTGTAAAGAAGGGGTTCCCACAGGGGTTCCTTCCCTCTCTGATATAACGTTCGGACACATTGGGAAGGGAAGGGCGAAGCCTTCCGACGTCAAGGGAGTAGACATCTTACTTTTTGAACGAGGTGTATGAACTCCCGAAACAAGATTTAGTGTAACTCAAATACTATTCACTTCGATAAAAGACAGTACTGTATATGGTCCGTCGACGATGTAATTGTCGTACATCATTTTCCCTAAGGGGTGATGTCCCTGGTAATTTGAGTTGGGTTTTTAGAATGAATTTCTAATACCTCGTTCGTCCTACGGTCCTTCCTCATACTCGAAACTTCAATCTCTTCGGTCCCAAGTTCCGAGTCGAGATCTTAAATCACCGACATCCAGAAGTCCTCTCGTCGTGTCCCACAGATTCAGTGACCAAGGAATGGGTAACCTAGTGTTACTACTATAGAAGGAGGACCCTGACACCACTTAAACTTTACTCTACCATACACAGTTGTGGTGCGTGATACCAATCGCACTTCACTAACCGTCACTACTTCATTAAGTAAGTAAATGCGATGACCTACGGACCCGATAACGAAAAGTTTACAAATAAAAAAAGAACTATATACGTAAAATAACTTTATATCAACTGAATTGTCACAAAGCCTACGTGTTGTTCTACTAAGTCAATGTGTATACGTGTATACAATGAAAAGTCTAATAAAAGAGAATATTCTATAACCGATACAAGACACAAGATGTCATTTAGAAACAACGAACAACGTAATAGATAAAAAGAATTAGTCTTTCGATTGTAAGATAAGTATAATTCAGTTTGACCACCTTAGTTTTACAGTATCTACAAAATCAATACCGACGACGACGATTCAACGAAGTCAGCACAGGCTGAGACACACTGGGGTCTCTGCCGTCGAGTGGTCCGAGGGGGTAGGGACCCTAAGAGGTCCGTTCTTGTTACCTCACCCAACGGTAAGGGAAAAAGTTACGTACTTTCACTTTTCACTTTCACTTCAGTGAGTCAGCATAGACTGAGAATCGCTGGGGTACCCGACGTCCGGTGGTCCGAGGAGACAGGTACCCTAAAAGTTCCGTTCTCACGACCTCACCCAGCGGTAACGGAAGAGGAAGTCAACACCTATGGACGTATTAAAGTGTCCTGGAATGATACATGAGACAGATGTCAGATATCGTTGTCCTGTTCTTCCATCCTCAGTCCATGTGAGACCTCCCGTCATGTCTATCTATGGATCGGTTCGTATGGAGAAAGGTAAGGGTGACAGAACGGAGACCGAGGTTGGGTGACATGTGTGTCGTAGGTCTCGTTTGAGGGACTTGATTTGAGACCCGTAAGGTACCGATTTACGAGAAATTGTCGAGGGGTAAGGATATTTCTCTTTAGAATTTAAGAAGGAGGGGGACACGTTTCGAGAGTCCCTGATACAACAACAGAAGAAAAACGACTGGAGGGACTGATCAATTTCATCTGTTTTACGATCTTGTTTATTAGAGGTCCAAAGTTGTCTTATTGTGTTCTCAGACAAAGAGTAAGGACGGCGGTGGATTACACCAAACCGACTCTTTCTCCACTATACGAAGTCCGGTATTAGGTCTTGGGAACGAAGGAAACCAGAACACCCAATGGGAGAAGACCCAAGAGTCTTAAGAGAGACAACCGGTTTTATACTCTGTTCTCTCTTTTCTAGTGGGTACTTTTCCTAATATCTGGACCTTCTGTCCGGGTAGCGAAGGACGAGGTAAGATAACCGGTCTTTCCTCTAATCTTATAACGAAGTAGATTCGTGCCTCCTCCGACCCTTTAGGCTATGACGACTAACGAGTATAAGAAACGGAGGAAGGGAATGTTAACTGTACTCACACTGTGATCTGGGGTCGGCAGAAAGACGATGTGGTAAGTCCAGGAGTAGAGACACGGAAACTGGGACGACCAAAGAGACAGTCGCTGAGAAGTCCATTCGAAGAAAAATAGGAAATCAAGAACAGGCTTGTAATGGAAGAGAAGTTCAGAGGGAAACACACGTACGACTCAGTGAGTTCAGTGCAGATTGAGAAATGATGGGATACCTGACATTGGGTGGTCGGAGGAGACAGGTACCCAAAGACGTTCGTTCTGATGACCTCACCCAACGGTACGTGAGAAAGTCCCCTGGAAGGGTTGGGTCCCTAGTTTAGACACAGAGAATACAGAGGACGTAACCGTCTATCCAAGAAATGGTGATCGTGGTGGATCCTTCGGGTTCAGAAGGAAATGACCCAGGAAAAGAATGGGTCATTCTTCAAACTCGTTCACTGTACTCAAACTTACTCGAGACCCTCAACCACTATCTGTCCCTTCGGACCATCCGATGTGAGGTACCCCAGTGTTTCTCAGCCTGTGCTGACTCACTGACTTGAAAGAATGGGTCTCAATCTCTATATGCCAGTAAGGAGGAATCATGGAGATCTGAACCGGTGTGGTAATGAGACAGGACACCGCAGAATAGCCTCTTCCGTTACCGTGGGGTGAGGTCATGAGAACGGATCTTTTAGGGTACCTACCTCCTCGGCCCATCCGACGTCAGACACCCCAGCGTTTCTCAGCCTGTACTGACTCGCTGAAGGGAAAGTGAAAAGTGAAAGTACGTAACCTATTCCTTTACCACTGGGGGCGGGGGGAGGTCACGAGAACGGACCTCTTAGGGTCCCTACCCCCTCGGACCACCCGAAAACAGCTACCCCAGCGTGTCTCAGCCTGTACTGAGTTCACTGAATCGTCGTCGTCGTCGTCGTCGTCACCGGACAATATCCGACCGGAGTAGAGATCTTAAAAGTGAGGAAGTCTCGTCTCAAATTCCGTAGAGTAGTCATATCGATCTTCTTACAGACGAGAGGTGTAGTCGAGTGACACTTCTTGAGTACTTAATTACCTATATTTCAAGAACCATGCCACGAACGGTACGTGTTCCTCTTGAGTTAGTTTATTATTAGTGACAATAGTATCGGAAAACTAGATAAAAACACCTACCCTTGTCTTTACGAGAGGGGTCTGAAACTCATCGGAACGTAATCCTGTCTCCTTGAACGTGACACCGATGCACCGGAGGTCCCTCACCGAGCCCGTCGGTCGTCGGAGCCACTCGAGGGTACCGAGACCTTCGAAAGGAACTCACTCCAGACCGTCCCCGTCTCGTTTCGACTGTCTAATTTACTAAGTCAGACGAGTCGTTTCGTTTGCACCGAGGTCCTTCAATCTTCCTTGAGTCTTACCTTCGAGGTTGACGGTGACCCACCTCTTTAAAAAAAAAAAAGGTTTAAGTTAAACAAAAGTGAACTCGACGAAGTAAAGTAGTTGTGTCGAGTAACCTTGTAACCGATTTAAAGGACTTTTTTTCTTTTTTTAGGGAAAAATTCTCAAAAGAAAGAAGGGGAGAGGGAAGATACATCAAGGAGTTTAAGTTATTTTTAATTTATAAACCTTTGGATCCCTATCAGGGGGTTTGTGGTCGAGTCGTATCCACACCTGGTCACTTCCGAACGTTTGACCAACCGTCTCCACTCAGACACCCAAACCTACATTTAAACGGTATTCGTCATGTCACTGATGTCAAGTTAGGAATCGGTTTCACCGAGGTACCAACTATTTACCAGAAGAAAAGTGTTTCTGGGAAACTAGCGCCAGTCAGAACACACTCCGAGACCCACGGAGACACAAAGTCAGAGTCCTCGTTCTTTCCTCCTCTTTCGTCGGAGTGTAGACTTCGTCGTGTCTTCCAAAGAGTTAGTTTTCAGATCTAACGTTGGGTACGAGACGAATACGTAGACCAGGTGTCTGTGCGTGAGGTGACGAGGTGGTTGTACTGGCCCCGTTCCCGGTTTCAGCCTGTGCAGTACCGTCAAAGGGAGAAATGATGGACCTTGAAGAAAATTTTCCCTTGTTATTTGGTTTCTTGGGACAAACTTGGTCGGGTACTTTCTGAGACTCCATCGAGTGGGAAGGTCAAGTCTCGGTCGCTTAAGGTCTGGTCCAGACCAAGGAAGACTCATACTGCGTAGGGTCAAAGTCAAAATCACGAGACGACCTCTCCTTTATATATTACAGTTGTCGTTTCTGATGTATTTCGTAAAGAGAGACGACGGAGAAGTGGAAAAAAAAAAAAAAGGAACAGAAATATTCTTGAACCGTCTCGACTATTTAGTTTGTCTAAAAAGGTGTGTTTCTTGTATTTCTAAGTAACACTTGACATCCGTCCTCGATTGCACTGATGCCGTCGGATCAAATCCTTTTATTAAAATGAATTAAAAACAGAGATTTTGCAATCTGCAAATTACGGATGTCTACACTTTTTGACAAACATTCTTTTATGGTTTTATTATCGTAGTGATAAAATAACCATAAATGTTTCTCTGGTTGTGAGTAATGTTAGGAGAGAGTCAGGACATTCTAGAGAAACAAGTGTCTTTTACCTTCGAGTATCTTCAATCCTTAAACCGAGTTCTAAGATGTCTCACTTACACCATTTCGGTAGTTAGTTAGTTGAAAGTCGAATAGACTGAAGTTTTAGGTGAGTTCGGATATTGATACTTAGAAAAGAGAAGTGGTACGGGAGGAAGTTTTGCCGCCATACTAGACACATAACCCCAACAACCCCCGTAATTTATTTCAGATGAACGACACGGAAAAGCCACTAACATTTACTCTACCACTTCCTGTCCCTTCGGACATTAGGGACCCCAGTGTTTCTCAGTCTGTACTGAATCGTTGACTTATTGTTGATACTTTAAGATGGTCGGATCCTAGATTGTCTATAAAGGGGGAGAGTTCAGTGATATTTTGTTTCCTTATAATAATTAAATGTTTTATTTAACTCAACTTTAACTTCGTGTCGAAACCCCAAAATCTTTTATACATTTATATATATTCGTTGTTTTTCATCTTGTCTTTGATAGTCTCAATTTTACTATTATTGTAGATTCTACCATCAAAGTCTTCCTTGTCTTCGTCGGGGACCCTGTTCGTTCGTAGCCCTTGTGACTAGTGTGAGAGTTGTCAATACGCGTCCTCAAATTAACCCAGTTCCTCCTGACACAAAATTTAACATAGTAGACAGAAGGTATGGTCGTCCTTTTCGTGACACCGGCGACGTGTCCGACGAAGGAAAACCTTTGGGGACCCTCCTCTACCTCCAACATTTCTCTGCCCTCCTCTCACAAGAGGCACTACACTTCTGAGTTCACTGACGTTTCCTTCCCGGGGAGTAGTCTTCTTATTTCAGTCCTTTCAAAGGTGAAGGTTCGCTAGGAATAAAGGATGAACCTTTGGTGGTATCACACGGACGTAGACCTGTTTCTGCAGACAATTTTCTCATGTCGAGACTAGTTTTCAGTTTCCTGACGCATTGATACCGACCCCGCAGAATTGCTCGAGTCCCTCAATGTCAGGAGAGGGCTTCGAGGAGAAAGATTTGTGAAACGAGGACAGCTGTTTCCTTTTCAAGTTAGTAGGACTTAAAGGTCTGGGTAATAATTCCTTCTCATCCTTTTAGTGAGACCACCGATCCAAGAGACTGTAAACTGCACCTAATTTCTGGATCGAACTCAATTTTCGAGAGTGAATGACTTACTAAAGTAAAAAAGGTAAACCGTTTGAGAGAGGGAGTGGAAAAGGAGGTGGGTCCGACTGACTTTCCAATAGAGTGATACGTGTCCCGCATGAAAGAAACCCCTGAGATCGTAGTGTATGTGGGTCTTAATATTACTATTATTGTTATGAGAAACAATTTATGAACGATATACTTCTGTGGTACTACAAACCGTTCGTGTTGGTATATCTTCAAACTTCTGTTGAGACTTCGTTCGTTATAACAGAAGTAAAATCTCGACTTTTTTGGGTTCCCGTCTCTTCAAGGGTTCTCGTCGCTTATTGTCTTCAACCTGAGGTGGGGTCAAGCCGACTAAAGTCTCGAAATTAATGATGTGATTCCCAAGGACAACTCTGTGTCGGTGGTTGTGACCAGCCCTTCTGTCGTCAAGAGTGTCTGAGGTGATAGTCTGACGGACGAGGGAGTAGACGGGTATTGTCGAGAGTAGTGGTTTGGTGGAGACAGATGTAGTTACTGTCATTCGAGACTTTGAGAAGTACCTGAACTGGGTAAGTCCGATGTGGACAAGTCTGTGGGTGCACCTCCGACAAAAGAAGAAGCACAAGAAGAAAGTACAGTACTTTTCAACGCCCAAACACAGGAGAAACGAAGATTGGCGGAGAAGGTCCAATCTGAAAGAGTCCGGAGGTATGTCGGGGGTGAGGGAATTCTACAAATGGAACCCCAGAATGGAGTAACAGGAGGAATTGTAACAGTGGGATATGGAAGGCAATCTGAAATATCTCATATGGTCACATCCATGGAAACCGACGATTCGACGATTCAGTGAAGTCAGCACAGGCTGAGACACGCTGGGGTATCTATCGTCGGGTGGTCCGAGGGGACAGGGACCCTAAGAAGTCCGTTCTTGTGACCTCACCCAACTGTAAAGGAAGAGGTTACGTCCTTTCACTTTTCACTTTCCCTTCAACGAGTCAGCACAGGCTGAGAATCGCTGGGGTACCTGATGTCGGATGGTCCGAGGAGACAGGTACCCTAAAAGGTCCGTTCTCATGACCTCACCCCACGGTAACGGAAGAGGCTCCATATAAACCTCTGAAGTAATTTACATGGTTACACCTCGACACTTATATTTTTACACACTCTAGGGTAGAGACGAAAGAGTATTCCTTGAGTGTGAGAGAGAAGTTTGTTTAAGATCTTGGTTTACGAGAAAGGAGACGGAAGATTACGTTTAGACCTTTCCTTATTCATTTGGCTCTGGGTGTAGTTGATAAAGAATCTACCTTTTTAAAGGATACGTCATATAAGAAAAGTGACACCAATTTCTATGAGACCCGAAGGGACCAGTTCCCTTCGACTATTTCTTAGATGGACGTTACGTCCTCTGGGACCAAGTTAAGGACCCAGTCCTTCTCGGGGACCTCTTCCCTATCCGATGGGTGAGGTCATAAGAATCCGAAGAAGCCACCGAGTCTATCATTTCTTAGACGGACGTTACACCCTCTGGACCCAAGTTAGGGACCCAACCCTTCTAGGAGACCTCCTCCCGTACCGTTGGGTGAGGTCATAATAACGGAGCTCTTAGGGGTGCCTGTCTTCTAGGACCACCCGATGTCAGACACCCCAACGTTTCTCAGCCTGTGTTGACTTACTGATTCGTGTCGTGTCGTGTTTCTACGCGATTGAGTCCCACAGGAGAGGTTGGACGGAAGGAAGACATTAGTCTAGAAGTGCGCGTGTGATGACATACGTCGTATCTGTTGGTTGTTTCTGTCACTGATCGTGTCCCTTGAGATCAGTTGCGAGACATCACTGAACACACCCTTTTCTTAGAAATTTTTTTTTTCACCTATTTGTATGTGCAAATTGTCTAAGTGGGGAGACATGTAGACTTTAATCGAAACTTCTAGGTCGGTCGGTCAGAAAGACAGGTTGGGTCTATCACTAAAGTAAAAACCACTGAAGTCACACCTTATTGAGGTGTAAGACCGGAAAGTCTAAGGAACGGACGAAGTAAAGGATACTAGAGGGGGTAGAAAGGTGGAATAGAGTGAAGTCCATAGGGTTATATGGCAAACCATCTGGAGGATCCTTGAAGGTCAAATGTCTAGGGAGACGAAAGAGAAGTAGAGAATCCTTAGGGAACTAAAGTGAAGGAAGTACTAGGTCGATTCTATTGTAAGTAAAGTCTCGTTAATGAAAGAGTTTTAGTAGTTACAGAATGGAACATTCCTAGATTATCTCAAGATGTATCTGGTTTTGGACTTACTTGAGTTGAATCATAGAAGAGATGTGAACGTGAACCCAACGACCCATTTAACTCCCCCCCCCTTAGTGAGACTTAACCTTTGTCAGAATTAAATACCAGGGGTTGAAATTGACCCGGAAATTACTACGGGTCCTTCAGATAATACAAAGGGGGAGGAGACCCCCGAAGGGACTATCGAGTCAACCATTTCTTAGACGGACGTTATGTCCTCTGGGACCAAGTTAAAGACCAAACCTACCTAGACGACCTCTTCCCTATTCGATGGGTGAGGTCATAAGAACCAGAATGGAACACCGAGTCGACCATTTCTTAGGTGGACGTTACGCCCTCTGGACCCAAGCTTAGGAGTCAACCCTTCTAACGGATCTCTTCCCTTTCCAAAGGGTGAGGTTGTAAGACCGGACCTCTTAAGGTACCTGATATATCAGGCAACCCAACGTTTCTCACCCTGTGCTGACTCGCTGAAAGTGAAGAGACTCCGTCGATAAAGTTTGACAGTGGAGAAGGGATTTTACATACTGGGGGTAAAGTAAGAATCAAAGGTAAACTGGAACGGAGGGTCTCTATTTATATTCTGTACCCAGTTTTAAGAAGTTGAAGGACGGTATTTTGAATGTATAAACGTAGAAATGAAGAAGGGTGCGAGGAAGGGAGAAGTACTGGGTCTTCTGTTTGGGAAATAGAATGATTTTTTACCTAGGGTAGGTAAGGACCAAAAAGTCATTACAACGAGGTAGGTAGAGAGGGAAGGATGACCAACACGGGGTACTCGTACACCCGTTCCGTGATGGATATTAGTTAGGGGTTCAGGAGAGACCTAAGGTGTGAGAGAGTAAAGACAGTGTCTCTTCAAAGAGATTTCATATAATTTATAGAGGAAAAGTAGTGGAAGGTGAGTCAGAAGTCCGGAGACATAGACCGAAAGGTTGGAAATGTGTAACTTAGGTGCGAACTTCTTAGTCGGGTAATAAAGGGAAAAGGTCTAACGGACACGTTAAAACCGGAAAGTAGGTCGAACTAAACAGAAGTCAAATTATGGTGACCGGTGAGTTTCATGAGAGAAACGAACTGAAGACCCCGTACCAAAGGATGAACAGGAGGACCGGCGGAGTGATAAGGAAGAAAAGGGACAGACCCCGGTAGCACCAAGGACAAATTCAGAGGGACCAACTCGAGCAGTAGAGAACACCATCCAAACATGGGAGATACGGACGTGGAAATAACGACCAGGTAAAGGACACGAGGTCGGAAAAGACAAGTTACTGGAAGATGGCTAACGTGACCCGACAGAGGGTCTGTGACACTTCAGTCGTGAGTATATTGCACCAGTATGGGGGAAGTGATTTGGGTGAGGAACATAAGGACGAAAAGTCAAAGGTACTTATGACGGTTGTAAGTGGGTTTCAAAGTTCGATCCTTTCGTTGTTGTGGGAGCAGGAGAACGAACGGAGTCAAGGGTATATATTCTTAAGAGATTAAGATCCTTAAGATAAAGAATCGACATAGAACTTATATGGATGAATGTAGATCGAAGTGAAAGTGAGTGTCCAGTGGTGGACGAGAGAATGAGTTCGAAGTTGACACACACTGGGAGCGAAACCCAGTAATGAGTCTGCGGAAGTAAACGAATTGAATGAATAAAAGAAGGTAGTATAAACGTGGAACTATAACGGAAGGTATTCTTGGAAACTATGGGAGTTCCGACCTAACCCATGGTGAAGCGATACATCGACGTCGTAGAACGCTAATAGAGGTAGTATAGTGAATGTGACGTAAAATTAATAAACAAATGAGTGGACAGAATGGTGGGTGACAGATCAAATAGTGGAAAACAGAACCTTGTGGATCGAGTCGGAAACTACATATCGATCACCAATAAGTTATAAACACTTAATAAAAATATGATGTTGAAACAAAAGATAATCAACACGTCACCACATGTTTGTACAATGATGAGTTACTCACATACCGACAAGAAAATTTTCAGTCAAAAGAACTTAATGTTAAATATATGTTATTTTAAGTGATAATGATTCACGTTTAAAGTCACTCAAAACCGTTTAACATTTCAACACTTTCACTTCAGCGAGTCAACACAGGCTGGGAAACACTGGGGTATCTGACATCCAGATGGTCCGAAGAGGCAGGTACCCTAAAAGGTCCGTTCACAGGACCTCACCCAACGATAAAGGAAGAGGTCCCCTAGAAGGGTTGGGTCCTTAGCTTGAGCCCAGAGGACGTAACGTCCGTCTACGAAATGGGAGACTCGATGGTCCCTTCGGGTCAACATATTGATTGTGGTGTTATTATTGTATCTTTTAAAGATAGTGACGTTTTTAATGGGAACACGGGTCAACTTTTTTTATTTGTTTATTTAGGAAAGGAAGGACGAAGTAACGGTGTTTTTTTTTTTTTTTTTTTGGGACCTTTACTGACTCGACAAAGATAGTGATATCAAAACAGAAAAGACTTTTACATACGTTAAACTTAGTATTTCCCGAATTAGAAGACTCAGACTAAAGAAAGTGAATCGTAGTACAAAAACTTTATGTAAATACTACTACACACCCGAAGGGACCACCGAGTCACCATTTCTTACGTGGATGGTTACGTCCTCTACATCCAAGTTAGGGACCCAACCCTTCTAGGGGACCTCTTACTTTACGTTGGATGGGGTCGTAAGAACGAACTCTTTAGGGTACCTGTCCTTGGACCGTTGTATCTCAGGTGTCCTAGTGTTTTCCCAGTCTGCATTGAATCTCTGAGTTGTTGTTGTTTACTACACTACACATTGTAGTCAAGTAAGTAAAAATAACGTCTTATCATAAAGTGGTAAACAAATCTGTTATGTAACGAATAGGTAGTGGTTAATTACAAGCAAATCTAGTAAAGGATAAACCCCGATAATACTTCTTTCGACAAAATTTGTAGGTTCGTGTTCAGAAACACAATTGTACAAATGTAAAGAGACCCCTTGTACAAATGAAAAGATGTGGATTCTCACTTTAACTGTCTAGTATGTTCTTTAGAGAAAGTCTTAAAAGGTGTCAAATAACACTAGGTGTGTCAGTTTCCGAAACCGTATCAGTTAATTCGTCTTTATCTACAAAAGGACCTTGAGAGAACGAAAGAGCTACTAGGTCACCTACAACCGTTAAACTAGAGACCAAGGAGACGTAAAAGATTTTGGTCGAACTTGTAGACCTTCAAGTGCCAAGTGCACGACGACTTCAGACCACACTTCTTAAAACTGATACACGTTCAGAAATTGACACACCTAGTGTTATTTGACACCTTTTAAGACTTTCTCTACCTTTATGGTCTGGTGGACTGGACGGAGAACTCTTTAGATATACGTCCAGTCCTTCGTTGTCAATCTTGACCTGTACCTTGTTGTCTGACCAAGGTTTATCCTTTTCCTCATGTAGTTCCGACATATAACAGTGGGACGAATAAATTGAAGATATGTCTCATGTAGTACTCTTTGCGACCCGACCTTCTTCGTGTCAACCTTACTTCTAACGACCCTCTTTATAGTTATTGGAGTCTATACGTCTACTGTGGTGGGAATACTGTCTTTCATTTCTTCTTGATTTCTCGGAGGACTACTTTCACTTTCTCCTCTCATTTTTCCAACCGTATTTCGAGTTGTAAGTCTTTTGATTCTAGTACCGTAGGTCAGGGTAGTGAAGTACCGTTTATCTACCCCTTTCTCGCCGAATAAACCCCCCACCACCCCCCCGAGGTTTTAGTGACGTCTACCACTGACGTCGGTACTTTAATTTTCTGCAAATGAGGAACCTTCCTTTCAATACTGGTTGGATCTGTCATATAAGTTTTCGTCTCCGTAATGAAACAGTTGTTTCAGACAGATCAGTTCCGATACCAAAAAGGACACCAGTACATACCTACACTCTCAACCTGACATTTCTTTCAACTCGTGGCTTCTTAACTACGAAAACTTGACACCACAATCTCTTCTAAGAACTCTCAGGGAATCTGACGTTCCTCTAGGTTGGTCAGGTAGGATTTCCTCTAGTTAGGACCCACAAGTAACCTTCCTGACTCCAATTTCGACTTTGAGGTTAGGAAACCGGTGGATTACGCTTCTCGACTGTGTAAACTTTTCTCAGACTACGACCCTTTCTAACTCCCGTCCTCCTCTTCCCCTACTGTCTCCTACTCTACCAATCTACCGTAGTGGCTGAGTTACCTGTGCTCAAACCCATTTGAGGTCCTCAACCACTACCTGTCCCTCCGGACCGTACGACGCCAAGTACCCCAGCGTCTCAGACTGTGCTGACTCACTGACTTGACTGGACTTGCATTTACAATACAGATTGAAATATTCTTTCACGGTTTGACAAAAGATTTTATCATACGTAAGGGTGATTGTTGGAAACTCTGAGCTCAAACGGATAGTGGTTTCGAATTACAGTCAGAAAAATCGATATTGGTAATATTACGAACACATCAACATAGAGAAACACCAAAATCAAACATAATTATAATGATGTTATAATTAATAATTAATTATAATTATAAACATAATAATAATTAATTATTATTACTTATAAATCAAACATAATTATAATTTTGATTGACTTTGAACCAAAAGTTGATTCTACTTTTTCTCTTACAATATCGTCTACCCTTTTCTTTACTTCCACTTTTCTCCAGTTCTCCTGAAAGGTCCACCAGGTCACCAATTCTTAGGTGGAACGTTACGTCCCTTACGTCTAAGTCAAGGACCAGTTCCTTCTCAGGTGTGTGTCGTCCCGATGAATTCGGGTACGCGACGTCAATGACTTTGGGTTCGGAGGATCTCGGACACGGCACGTTGTCCTCTTCAGTGTCGTTACTCCGGCCACGTGGTGTTCCTTCTCTCCGGGGACGGGAGGTGTTACTCTCCTCTGGACGTGTGTCACTGTCTCTGGGACGTGTCCACTGTTATTCAGTTACTTATTCTCTCTCGGTCGCTTCTCGTCTTGTTTTTACCATCCGTTCTGCCCTTTTACTTTTCTCCTCAGTTAATCGGGTTCAAACTTCGAAGAAATTATAGTCACTTACTAACCTCTTAAATACCTTTGAGAATTGTAGTCTGAAAAGGAAAGGTTTTACCACTGCTATTATAGAGTCCTTCAAAAAAGAAAAAAAAGAATGGTGGGGGGGGGGGGTTTTTTTTTTTTTTTTTGGTCGGTTCTCAGTAACCATACTAGGTTATTTCATTATAGAAATTTATAGGTTGTCTCACAGAATTTTTATCGTAAATTATAATATAAGGAATAGTAGTAGTGGTCATAGAGTTCTAACAACCCAACTAATCTTAGTAAGTCCATGTCCACAATTATCATCCTAATTGTGATTCTCTAGTTGTTATTATCAAGATTAGTGGTAAAATTATTAAGAGTAATAATATAAATGATTTGAGGTGGATAATAATTAGCTATGGAAAGGACACAAATAGCATGTCTACAATAGATCGATGAAAACCGTACCATACGTGGTATTGTAATGTACTAATACACGAATACATAGGGGGTATCAGATACTGAATTACTCTCAGAATCAAGTTTAGCAGGTATACAGGGATCTCAACTCATGGTTTACACGAGAATCTTTTAAGTCCGGTCCATGAAAGGACCGCCAGGTCACCAGTTCTGAGACACAAAGGTGACATCCCTCGAGTCCAGGCTAGGGACTCACCTCCTGGTTCCAAAGTGTACGGGGGTACCACTCCGGTGTGTGTGTGTGTGTGTTTTTGTCCAATCTACTTAGGGGTCTCAATTACATGTGTGATTCGGTAAGGGTGACCCACAAAACACAACAAAACGGGTAAACGTTGGATGTGGTAAATACATGATTTGTCGGCAGGTTTCACTTTTCCTATTAGATACCCGGGATCCTACTCGTTTGGTAACCGGAAATCATCGTGGTATAAGAGTTTGACTTGATTTGTCTGAGGGAGTTCTCAGTAGATCTTGAAGGTTTATGGTGTCTTTCAGGAACTAACGTTGATTGTCCTAGTAAAAACCTCTCTGAACCTCAAATGGGTATGCAGAAGAGGTTTATGAGTAATCGTTCAGACCTTATTCAAGTATCGTTGAGTGGTGTCCAGTAATTTACTAAGGGAGTCGTAAAGTCCTAAACCTCGGTGATAGGACGAGGTACCTTTTAAAATCTCCTTTAATCTAATATCAACCTTTGTAACCGGTTTATCTACTTTCCCTTCATTCATATAAATTATTTACGAGTCGAAACACCGAAGATCGTTACCCGGTGCAAAGTAGAAGATAGTTTTTTTTTATTCCCTTTCATAATTGAGGAAGATTTGGAGTGACTTCGTACGAAGTCTCGGTACCAAATTTAGGTACAACGTATGGGTCTACTTTTATTCCGTGGTTCTATTACGTGTTATTCTATAAAAAATTTCACGAGTGATTTATTCCATTTATGGTGTGTTTAGAATCTATAATGAAGGACGGATTCGAGTCACCTAACATGAGTTCTTCCTTACACAATAACCTTAATCATTCCCTAAACCGTAATCCGTCTGAAGTAAAGTTTAGAACCGAAACTATGAACGTATCTAATGAAAAGGTTAAAAAGACTGGTTACTTTACCCTTGTTATGATAAGTATTGTGACACTCTTCCTTAGTAACACTATATAACCACTTTTACGAATGATGTTACGAACCTTATGTCTACGAGTTATTATAATGAGAGGAGGAACAAAAGGGATCCGAAAACCACCACCACCAAATCAGCGGTTATCTCGGATTGATTTTAATCCAAAGACTCGAACGTGACACTTCTTAGATTTATGTATGGTCGTGTAAAAATGTGATGAAGTAATTTTACATTTCTGTCTCATGGACTACGTTCACCTAACCCGTGGAGACATTCTCCATGACCATAGACTCATATTCATACTATTTAATGTTTCCCAATAAATGAAAGGTCTTCCGATGAAATGTTTTCTCTTTTCTAATTGGTGTACTGAGTCATACAAGGGGTTCACCTATATTTTCTCCTAAACCTAAATTAGAATTTTTCATTATCGTCTGTCTATCGATTACCCTTGAACGTCACATCGTGTCCCTTGAGTCGAGTCACGAGACACCGCTGGATTTCGTCACTCTACCCCGACACCCCACCCTCCCTCCAGACTCTCCCTCCCCTAGATACCTATGTATGTTGACTAAGTGAAGGAACATGTCGTCTTTGCTTTGTGTTGTAATATTTCGTTAATGTACGGTTATTTTATTTTATTGTGATTCATTGAAAGTTCTTAGTTCAGTGATGTACTTTGTTTGTTTGTTTTTTTATGAAACTACTCCAATAGAGTTTGTTTCGCATACCCCAACTGAGATACAAGGTTTTTTCAGTACGGTGAACTACTCTGTATAATGGGACTACTTTTAGGGAATTGAACGTTCCAATTACAGTACCTTTCTATCTGTTTAAAAAAATGTTCACGACAAGAAATATGTATGACCACTACCACCTCTATTTACGTTTCTTTACCCTTTAGTACCGATAATGGAGAAGAAACACAGTACAGATATGTATACACTGGAGTAATTTAAGAGAGTTGTTGGTCTACTCCGTCCACAATATTATTCGTATAATAAAATAAAACGTATAATAGTAGTGTCCTTTTACTTTATAACTCTACAGTGCTAGTGGGTCGGCCATTTATGAGTAGGGTCCTACGTTTGTATAAGGACGGGACGAGGTTATGGGTATTGGAGAGGAGACGGTGTAACGTAGAGTAACGGACCCCGTATATTTTACCGAGTTTGTGTTCGAGAGATTTACACGTCCATTGCCTGAATAACGTTAAACCCTTGATTCCCTTTTGAACAACCCCGTGCCGTAGACTTAACCCGACTTTTCTTTCGCTTTCGTATGTCTCCTCGGACCACCCGATGTCAGGTACCCCAGCGTTCCTCAGCCTGTAATGACTCACTGATCGTGTTTTAGTATTTGAACTTTTAGAGGTTCGGATGACGACGACGACGACGACGATTCAGCGAAGTCAGCACAGGCTGAGACACGCTAGGGTATCTGGCGTCGGGGGGTCCTCGATTAAGTTCACTCTAGTGACTACGACTTGAAGTTGGTTACTTTTTAGATCTAAGTGACTAACCTGGACTCAAGGTCCCTATAAGGTTCTGATTAATTTATTTCTAGTAGTGACAACTCTCTTTGTGGTCTAATCATTGTTTAATTAGACAATTTTACATTCCCTCCTTTTACGTAGTATATTTGTTAAGGAAAGATCACCGGAAATTATCGACAACTTCAAAAGGTAAAGAGGTCTTTAACAAGAGAAGAATAAGTCTATATAACCGTCATTGTAGTTCAGAAGTCGGCTTCCTTTCTATGACCGGTCTGGAGTAATCCGACACTAAAGTTAATTTGTAATATTTCCTTTTCTGTCTTAACTGTCGTTCATTCAATATTTTTGTCCTTTTGTAAGTGGTGACCCGTTCGTCGAAGTAGAAGTACAAGACACGATACGGACCGATAAGTTTATTCGGGAATTGGCAACTGTTTCAACTCCGTGCAACGGACAGTCTCTCCGGGTCCCATCTCTTTGTAAGTTTTATCAAGTACTTGGAAACTGGACGAGAGTTGAAGTCGGTGGTGAGTCCTAAGGTCCCATAGGTTCTTAGGTTGTAGTCGAAAGGTGGAACTTCTGTGTTATCGGGGCATATCCTTTTGAGGAAAAGAAAAAATTAAGAAACGACCAAAGAACAACAAATCGTTTTTCAATTTTTTTTTTAGTAATTCGTCATTGTTCTTATTGATCTTTACTCCTTTGATTTGTATGCCGGTCCTTTTGTCTTCTTTCTACAGTCTCGCACTCATGCATAAAGAAACTACACCACATTTTTCATTGTTTCCTTTTATTATATATGTATTCCGTTTTGTTTCGTTTGTTTGTTTTATACATACGGGACCTTGTCTTAAGAATAGTAAATTAGTCTCCTGATTATATTTTTCTCATGTAATTGGTTCTCTGTCAGAACCCAAACACCTACTTTTTACAACCACGACATAGTATTGGTTTCCTACAACATGGTTGTTCCGTCGACGGGTGGGGGTAGGTGTATAACACGTACGACTCTCCTAAGTCCTATCTCCTTTTGTCTTATGACTGGAATCTATCGTTACCGCGTTTAGCTTCCTTACCAAATTACTCGTCTGACAACATAGAAGGGTTTGTGTGTGTGTGTTTGTAATTTAAGTAATTGAACTCTACAGACCAAAAGAAATTAATCCTCATTAGGACACTACAAGTTGAACTCAAAACAACCAAACAAACTTAAGGATATGTAGGGTCAAGGAAGGAATGGGACAACCTTGTCTGGGACTCTTGATAGACTCTCCGACAGAGGGTCTGAATTCGGGAGTCTTTCAGGCGACTTATTTTCGTATTAAGAATCGAAATATAACACATAATAAATGTCAGTTGTCCAACTCGAGACAATACACGACCATTACCTCAACGGTACCTATCGTAATACGTTGAATTCGTTTAATAAATTGGGGTATTTGAGTTCAAAATCATAGAGATTTGACTCTTATTGGGATAGATAGGGTATTCTAAAAAACACTTAAAATACATTATAGTACATATATTTCAGGGTTCGTGTCTCGGGTCGTATATCTTTCGATGGTTAAATTAATTACGAATAAATTTTTTGACAAAACACCTTCCAGTAACTTTATAAAGAAACTAAATAGACTCTTAAAGTGATAATTGGTAACGATCCTACTAATTTGATTTACTTCTTATAGATCTAAAAAGAGATGGATTCTTAGGGTGAATGATGACACTCTCGTGTGAACTATATCGTTTTCCAATAAAATTTTTTATCGTTAAACAGAATGTAAACTTTGTTACGTGTAAATCCATTGTATCGATCTAACGTCTGGTTTATCTTACGTCGAAAATCAAGATTGTCCATACCTCTTTTATCATCCACCTTGTCCATACCTCTTTTATCATTCACCTTTTCAAATCATATCTCCTCAATATATCTAACTTTCATCTTACAGTCTTTTTTTATCAATGTGATCTGTGTTTAGAGATAATATTTAAATTTATGTTTTTTTCACATGTCCAACGTTTGTAGAATTAAAATTTGTAGGATTCGTTTTATGATCGTATAATTTGGAGTCAAGTCAAGTCAGCGAGTCAGCACAGACTGAGAAACGCTGGGATTCTTGACGTCGTGCGGTCCGGAGGGACAGGTAGTGATTGAGGACCTCAGGTGGGTTTGTGTACAGGTAGCTCAACCACTACGGTAGGTTGGTAAAGTAGGAGACAGTAGGGGAAGATGAGGACGGGAGTTAGAAAGGGTCGTAGTCTGAGAAAAGTTTACTCAGTCGAGAAGCGTAGTCCACCGGTTTCCTAACCTCAAAGTCGAAATTGGAGTCAGGAAGGTTACTTGTGGGTCCTAACTAGAGGAAATCCTACCTGACCAACCTAGAGGAACGTCAGGTTCCCGGAGAGTTCTCAGAAGAGGTTGTGGTGTCAAGTTTTCGTAGTTAAGAAGACACAAGTCGAAAGAAATATCAGGTTGAGAGTGTAGGTATGTACTGGTGACCTTTTTGGTATCGGAACTGATCTGTCTGAAACAACTGTTTCATTACAGAGACGAAAAATTATACGACAGATCCAACCAGTATTGAAAGGCAGGTTCCTCATTCGTAGAAAATTAAAGTACCGATGTTAGTGGTAGACACCACTAAAACCTCGGGGGGTTTTATTTCAGTCGGTGACAAAGGGGTATATAAACGGTACTTAACTACCCTGGTCTACGGTACTAGAAACAAAAGACTTACAACTCGAAATTCGGTTTAAAAAGTGAGAGGTGAAGGTGAAAGTAGTTCTCCGACAAATCAAGAAGAAGGGAAAGACGGTATTCCCACCACAGTAGACGTATAGACTCCAATAACTCTAAAGAAACCGTTAGAACTAAGGTCGAACACGAAGGAGGTCGGGTCGCAAAGAGTACTACATGAGACGTATATTCAATTTATTCGTCCCACTGTTATATGTCGGAACTACATGAGGAAAAGGATAAACCTTGGTCAGACAACAAGGTACAGGTCAAGATTGACAACGAAGGACTAGACGTATGTCCAAAGAGTTCTCCGTCCAGTCTACCAGACCATAAGGGTAGAGAAAGTCTCAAGAGTTTCAAATAACACTAGGTGTGTTTCTGAAACCGTATCAGTTATTTCGTTTTTATCTGTAAAAAGACCTTGAGAGAACGAATACACTACTAGGTCGTCTACAACCGTTAAACTAGAGACCAAGGAGACGGAAAAGATTTTGGGCGAAATTGTAGACCTTTAAGTAACAAGTTCACAACGACTTCGGACCGAACCTCTTAAAATTCGTAGTTAAATGATCGTACACTCTACTCACTTTGACACACCATCAAACTCGTAAGAAACCTTAACAGAAAGAAACCCTGACCTTACTTTTGACTTGAAAAGGTCAGGACACCGGTGACGACTCAAAAGGTTTAAACGACCGTATAACTCACGTCGTAAAAGTGTTGTAGTAGAAAGTCCTAAACTTTATCGAGCTGACCTTAAGGTAGTGGAGGTGATCGAACAAGTGTCACTACGAAGGATTCCGGGTGAACTGAAGTGTAAGGTCCTACAGACCGAGATCCACTCACTAGTGTGGTAGCACTAATAGACCCAGTGTTTCTAGAAAAAACATGGATCGTGACAAGATTCGGATTGGTTCTTCGTGACAATAGATGATCTTAAACAGTGTCTTTCTGTCTATACACAGTGGTTCTTTTTTTTTTAGATAGTTCCAGAATAATAAGTTGTACACTCACTAACTTTTCTTTTGTCTGCAGAGTTGTCTATGTATTTTAAACGGTATTTTAAGTTGTAAATAAATTCTGTTTTAAAAATCGTTTAATAGTTGACGTCCCTTTAAGGCATGAGATTATTATCCATCGATATTTTTAGGACGTTTATATTTTGAATTACGACTTTAACTCTTCGGAAAGATAATTTCAGTACTTTTCTATTCTCACATCAGGGGTAGTCCGTGCTAATGACCAGTTGCCGTACAGAATTGTTACTTTATTCTGCTCCTTGTTTACTCCTTATTCTTAAGCTTCAACATTAATACATAAATCGTTAATATTCTAATAGTTGTATCAAGTTCTTTTCGGTACTTCCCTGATTACCTCGTTGGCACCTCAAAGCTTACCAACTTATTCTGTGTTTTCTCATAGTATAGTCGTTGACTCATTATATTATTTTTAGTTTTAAAAGATATTTATCAACTTCATTTTAGAACTCCTCTTGTAATATTTTACAAGAATTGTTTTTATTTTTTTTACATATATACACCTCTTGGTACGGTGAAGGTACCTATCTCTACAATTTTAAATCTTTGGATAATTAAACTAGGTTTAGAAATTATATAAGTTTCTCTAAAGTTTGTTGTAGAGTTGTTCTAAAAAGGAAATGTCGAGACGTAACCACGACGACAAATCAACGATTCAGTACAGACTGAAGAAACACTGGAGTGCCTGACATCGGACGGCCCGTCGGGACAGGTACCCTAAAGGGTCCGTTCTTAAGATCTCCTCCATCGAAAAGCGATACAGAGATAATTCTGCAATATAAAAGTTGGACAACTTTACTTTTGTCACTGTAACCTTGTCCCCCTCCTTTTAGTCTACTTACCTTGTCTTAGACTTCGGGAATTTATTCGAGTTATGTACGCTCTTTGTCCGTACCTCTCTCCATCGTAATTTTTAGTCACTTTCTTTTTTTGTTTGTTACTTACCGTTCAGAAAGGTAAATTTTGTACGTAGAGTGTACTTTTATTACTGTATTTTAATATTTACTCTTTTGTTTAATTAATCTTCTTTTAGTTCTCACCAGTAAAAACTCATCCTATTTTGTTGGTCTAGAGAATCTATTGAGAGTTTAGTCATCAAATATCCTTTCGTGACTATTTTGACTCTTGGAGTTTTAAATTGATAAGAGAAGATGTTTTGTATGATTTCCTTTTTTGTCGTGTACACCTTTCCTATAGACATTATATATTTTAGTTACACGTACCCCTACTAGGTCTCTCTACTATACCCCACCCTCCACCTCCCCCGAAGTCCTAACCCTTGAGTACATATGGGTACCACCTAAGTACAGTTACATACCGTTTTGGTTATGTCATAACTTTCATTTTATTTCATTTTTAATTTTAATTTTAATTTTTTTAGTTGTACTTAATCTTAGAACTTATCCATCTCTTTAATATACAATTAAATTTGTTTATATTGAAATTTTCACCCGTTTACTACTTTTATCTGTTA
The DNA here is from genome assembly GCA_006410555.1 of Capra ibex. Classification (NCBI taxonomy): domain Eukaryota; kingdom Metazoa; phylum Chordata; class Mammalia; order Artiodactyla; family Bovidae; genus Capra; species Capra ibex. The sequence goes on along the minus strand of SJYO01042875.1, from coordinate 2,170,810 downwards.
AGTCTCCTCAACCACTTATATACTTTTCTACTAATAGGAGCGTTTGCTTTATGTTTGATTTTGTTTCTCATTTTGTGGTAAAGAGTGGTTTATTAAACTGTCTGTACTTTTTTGGACAGTTGTGGTTGGAATCCATTTCTGAGGTCTTTCGTCTCGAGCGTATGTGACGACCCCCCTCACATTTAATCATGTCAGTGAAACCTCTCTTTAACCGACTCCTATTACTGTAAAGTTTACACGTATGGGTTATTGAAGTGTTAAGATGAAGTATCTTTAGTAAAAATGTACATAGTTCTATAGGACCTACAAGTATCATTGTAGCGAACAAAAGTTACCTCTTTTTAATATTGTTAGAAAAAGAGAAAGTTGTCCTTTATCCGTTAATTTACCACTATATAAGCATGTTACAAGAGATTACTATTTTTTGATGTACTCAATTTAATTACTCTGGATAACAGATATAATGAGTCGGTAATTTTTCTTATGAAAACTTAGTCAAGATTACTCCACCTACTTTGACCTCGGATAATATGTCTCACTTTATTCGGTCTTTCTTTCTGTGGTTATGTCATATGATTGCGTATATATACCTTAAATCTTTCTACCATTACTATTGGGACATACCTCTGTCGTTTTCTCTGTGTCTACATATCTTGTCAGAAAACCTGAGACACCCTCTCCCTCTCCCACCCTATTAAACCCTCTTACCGTAACTTTGTACATATTATAGTATATACTTTACTTAGCGGTCAGGTCCAAACTACGCACCATGACCTACGAATTCCGACCACGTGACCCTACTGGGTCTCCCTACCATACCCCTCCCTCCTCCCCCCCTCAAGTCCTACCCCTTGTGCACATATGGACACCGCCTAAGTACAACTACATACCGTTTTGGTTACGTTATAACATTTCATTAATTGGAGGTTAATTTTATTTATTTAAATATATAATTTTTTTCTGTACTTACCTAGAGTTTTTACGTTATAACTTATCTTCACACCCTTTCGTTCAAACAAATTTTTTTAACATACTTTAGTAATACATTTTTCAAAACAAAAAAAAATTCTTCTTTGTCGTTGATGTACATAGTAAATACCTATGTACTATGTGAAGTGTTATTTGTACCTTTTGTCCTCACTGTTTTAAGTACGACCACTGACGGAACGTCCCTCTGCTCATTCCTCGAAGTAAAAATAGATATTACAAGATAAGAAAAATTTATTTAGTTAACACACCACTTATGTAATAGTGTTGATATCAACCCTTTCCGAAGGTTCTGTTTTAGACTGAAACGGTGTTCTTACATTTGTCACCCTCCCTCTCTCATCAAAGACAAACAAACAAAAACTAGGATAAGAGTCTAATATCTTCTGTGGTTTAGTGAGAACCGAGAGGATATTGTGCATAACTTTGGGTCCCACAAAGGCCAAAGGTCCTCTCTCCCCTTACGTCTCTACCCAGTCTACCTTACTAACTTCCACCCTTCTCTTCCCTTACTTTCTCCTACTCTACCAACCTACCGTAGGGGCTGGGTCACCTGTGCTCACACTCATTCGAGGTCCTCAACCACTACCTGTCCCTTCGGACCACACGACGTCAGGTGCCCCGACGTTTCTCAGTCTGTACTGACTCGCTGACTTGACTTGACTTCAAAGGTCTTTCGAGTTTTATTTAGTTCGATCATCCCTTCGGACCATACGACGTCAGGTGACTTGACTTAACTTGACTACAATTAAACCCCTTTTTGTACCATTGACAAACTTGTCTATTAAATTTAGTATATTTCGGTAACTTATAATAATATAAATATCCATACACAAACTTATACCAACAAAAACCGGGAGGAGACAGGGAGGTTATGATTGAAAGTTTTCTCTGTTAGACATACAACGTAGTCAAAATTAGTGGATGATCTACGATATCGTTTTTATTAATCCGTAAATTACCGGAATTCTCATAAATAAGTAAGTCACTACACAAATGAGTAAATATGAGTAAGAATAACACCGAGTCGACCATTTTTTTAGGTGGACGTTATACACTCTGGACCCAAGTCAGAGACCCAACCCTTCTAGGGGACCTCTTCCCTTTCCGATGGGTGAGGTCATGAGACCGGATCTCTTAAGACACCTGACATGTCAGGTACCCTAGTGTTTCTCAGCCTGTACTGACTCACTGAAAATGAAGTGTGATCCTCATCTGTAGTGTACGTACATACGTGAGTGCACACGCGTGTACGTGCGACGTGTGTGTGCGATACCACGTGTTGGTGTTATGCTTCACCGGTGTTCGGTCCTTCAATTCCAAGAGGGTTCCGAGCTCCCACCAGTGGAACGGGGAAGTCAGCCCCTAGATAAACGAGTATACAAGCTTGATGAATTAATTCGGACGGGACAGACTCCTTTTGTTCATGAAGTTCAGTAAGATGAACGGAAAGAAGACATCGGTCAGACTTAAGAGGGGTAACGAAATTACATCAGGAAGTGAGTTGTTTGTAATTTATTTAAAAGGTCTAAAATATCATCCATAAAATCTATATGTACGGACGGACGGAGGGTCGAGTCAGTAATGTCAGCACAGGTCAAGAAACACTAGGGTACCGGGTGTCGCGTGGTCCGAGGAGACAGGAACCTTAAGGGGGTCGTCCTTATGACCTCACCCAAGGGTACTGGAGGAGGTCCCCTAGAAGGACTAGGTCCCTAGTTTGGGCGCAGAGGACACAGAGGACGTAACGTCCGTCTGAAAAATGGTAACTCGGTGCGAATCCCTTCGGGAATCTGTGTGTACGAGAGAATTAGGAGTTTAAAAGCGATGTACCAGTCACAAAATTGAAGTAAAATATCCATTCTTTTAATGTTGTGTGTGTCAAGTTCACAGAATAGGTCTCAATGTGTCAAACATTAACCACAGTGACCTTAAGTCCCGGGGTCTCAATTCGAGGTATCCCTCTGGACCCTTATGTTAACGACTGAGTCGAAGAAGTCGGTGATAAAGTAAGTCTCGAAACCTTTGGTACCTTTCTTATTTTTTCATTTATTCTACACCAGAGAGGATATCTTATCGGACCCTAGGTCATCGCCGAAATGGAGTGACCTCTTGGGACAAATATTTCCCTCCAATATTAATTTGGTAGGATGTCACGGTGGTCCGACTTTTTCGGACGATGAAAAGTAGAAACGTGCATTCAGAATATAAGGTTTAGAAACTTTAAGAGTGGTCTAAGGGTGTAGGGAAAACCAAATCCCCCGGTTGTTAACTAGGGTCGGAACGTCACTCCCTTTCTGAACATGACAGAGTAGGTCGGTTTACGAAAGTACACACAACACTCCCTTAGGGGAAGAACCAGGTCGGACCTCCAGAGTCACGTTAATTTCAACAAACGTTCAACGATCTTCATTGTGGATTTCGGAGAGTAACTACCGGTCCGGAGTTACTTAAAAAGTCCACACAATTTACTAAAAAGGAGTACAGATGTACGTCTCAGACGACTCGAGTAGATATCGTCCTTCACCCTAGACACTTTTGTAGTTTTCCCACCCATCCGGTACATGAGAGACTCGTATCGACCTTCTTATTTTGAGTTACAGATTTACACGAAAGAGAAGTTTTGGAACTAAAATTTCTTCAACCAACCAAAGAAAAAAGACGTGACTGATGGTGTGAACCTTTTTTTTTTATTGGTTGGGAAGTAAGGTTTACTTGGTGTCCTCGTTAAAAATGTCTAATGGGGTCATCCTCTAATTGGTATGTAGAAATTTTTTTTGTACCGTCCCTCAACGAAGTGAAACATACTTCCCTTTAGTAGAACCGAAGCAGGGGGACTGGTTGGACACTCCGCCTCCACCACCCCCCACTCCCCACACCCCCACCTTCACTCTGTTCGACACCAATGACCGTCCGTCACCGTCACTGACCGTCGGTGTGTCTACGGGCGAACGGAGACGTCTCAGTCGTCCTGTCTCTCTCTTGATCCCCTTTTCCCGTGACTCTACCAACTCGATGGTCATAGGACACCCTAGAGGACTAGGTGTTCGTAGGTTGGGTTAATCTTATAGTGAACCCGGAGGTTTGTTTATCGTTGTAGTAGTCCCCTTTGAAAGTTTTTAGGACTAAGGCCCTCATGTGTTGTCTGTATGATTCAGTCTTAATACTCTGATGTCTGTGTATAAACCCCTGGTCAGAACTCAGAATGTGGAAGTACTATCTTGACCTCTTCGATTTCGATTTCTTCCTAGTGTTAAACGGGTATCTATTACCGTTTCTAACAGTCTTCGGTCTCGTAGTCCGAAGTCGGGTCTTAAGGGTCTCAGCTTAGAGAGAAGAAGAGAGATTTGAGAAGTAGAGGTGGAAGAGATGAGAAGGGAAGAGTTCCTTGGCAGGGTGGTTCGGGGTCTCGAGTTTAGTGTTCGAACCCTCAATAGTAGTGAGAAAAAGTAGGAGGTGTGCTTTTTGTAAGGGTGAGAACGACTAAAATCGTTAATTATAACTGATTTATCTAAGAGAAAGGTAAGGGATTATGTGAAAAGGTTGAGTTGTGGAGGTGAAGTGGACTTGATGACGTTATCGGAGGATTTATCACAGAGACGGAGACCAAACAGGTGACATAGGTACGAGGTACGACTTCGATTCCCTGTAAAACATTTCGTGACTTCGTAAGTAGACTAAAAGAATGACGGGATATACTGTGGAAAGTTACCGAAGGTTTCTTACTTCTGGAGTTGGAAACTGGTCGGAAAGTATTGGCTGAAGTAATAAAAACGATAATGGAGTTGATAGTGGAATGTAGAGGACGTGATAGTTTAACGATAAGAAAATCATACATGGGAAGTCAAAGTAAGGAAGTGAGTACCGAAGGAAAAGAACTCACGGAAATAAGGGTAAGAGAGAGAGAGTGTGTGTGTGAGTGTATGTGTGGTATAGAAGTAAGATATTCAGAATTTGAGAAGTTCAAGGAGGACACTCTTCTGAAAGAATTAGGGTCGGTAAGATCGGTAATCCAATTCTTAAAAAACAGAAACAGAGGTATCGTAGGATACTAAAGGGTAGTCTAGAAAATAGTCTTATATAAGTTTGACAAAGTACAATTCAAGAAGATAAAGAGAGATACTACAATCAGAGGAATCATGGTCCTAATTAAAGACCAAATAAATACATAAGATTCTTATTTTGTGTCCTAGACCATAGCATACATAAATTTCAAAAAACTCCCCCTGGTTTCGTTGAAGAGGGCTTGATCTGACTACCTGGATTAGGGATTAATCATTAAAGATCAATGATAGGTACGTCTATTAATGGATACTTTACACTAAACTCTCTGGAGTCATTGAGTCAGTTAGGAGTCAGTGGACCTTACCAGTCATGTTGGGTCCAGAAGACAAGAAGAATCTATGGGTCACGATTCAATGTAGGGTCCAAATACTCATTACGGGACCCTAACCTGTTTAGTATGGAGGGTAAACTGATCTGTGGGATGGACACACATTAAGTCAAGTCAAATCAAGTCAGCGAGTCAGTACAGCCTGAGAAACTCTGGGGTTCTTAGCGTCGTGGGGTCCGGAGGGACAGGTAGTGGTAGAGGGTCTCAAGTAAGTCTGAGTGTAGGTAGCTCAGTCACTATGGTAGGTCGGTAGAGTAGGACAGTAGGGGAAGAGGAGGACTGGGGTCAGGGAGGGTCGTAGTCTCAGGAACGGTTACTCAGTTGAGAAGCGTACTCCACCGGTTTCATGACCTCAAAGTCGAAGTCGTAGTAAGGGAGGTTTCTTGTGGGTCACGACTAGAGGAAATCTTATCTGACCAACCTAGAGGAACGTCAGGTGTCCTGAGAGTTCTCAGAAAAGGTTGTGGTGTCAAGTTTTCGTAGTTAAGAAGTCCCGAGTCGAAAGAAGTATCAGGTTGAGAGTGTAGGTATGTACTGGTGACTTTTTTGGTGTCGGAACTGATCTACCTGGAAACAATCGTTACAGAGACGAAAAGTTATATGATAGATCAAACCAGTATTGGAAAGAAGGTTCCTCATTCGCAGAAAATTAAAGTACCGACGTTAGTGGTAGACGTCACTAAGACCTCGGGGGTTTTTTATTTCAGACTGTGACAAAGGTGACAAAGGGGTAGGTAAAGGGTACTTCACTACCCTGGTCTATGACACACATTAATGACTTTGAAATACTTATAGAACTCTCCCTGTATAATGACGAGAGTTAAAATACAAACTTCTTTGTCTCAGTCTCCCTCATATTGTTCCTCATAGTCAATGGAGACCACCATCTGAGGAGAAAGGTAAACCCCTTTCCCTCGGTGTAAGAACAGAGTTTTCTTTTAATAGAATTACCTATTTCTTCTCCACTATCGAAACTTTCACAGTCAGTGAGTCAGTACAGACTGAGAAACACTGGGGTACCTGACATCGAGTGATCCGAGGAGATAGATACCTTAAGAGGTCTGTTCTTATGACCTCACCTATCGGTAAGGGAAAAGGTTCCCTAGAAGCACTGGGTCCCTAGTTCGGACCCAGAGGGTGTAACGTCCGTCTAAGAAATGGTAGACTCAGTGGTCCCTTTGGGTTTCTTCTCAACTAGATATCTGTCTATCTATCTATGTATCTGTCTATATCGATATGTTACCTCAAAAATCAGTATTTTTCTTACTTTATGACGGTATACGTCGTTGTACCTACCCGAATCCCGAATCCCTAATAATACGAGTGACTTCATTCAGTCTCTTTCAGTTCATGGTGTACTATAGTACATATACGTGTTAGATTTTTCCTTGTGTGTGTATGTTATTCTACTTTGTGTTTGCTTGTATGGATACGTTGTCTTTCTTTGAGTGTCTGTATCTCATGTCTGATCCCCGACGGTTCCCCCTTCCCCACACACCCCGTCTACTCGATCCTCAACTCCTCAAATCCCAATCCCCTCGAACCTTTGAGAGGATCAAATGTATCGAGTGATACGTTTGAGAGGATCACACACATATATATATACGTCTCTCTGTATAGATAGACAGATATCTAGTTGAGAAGAAACCCAAAGGGACCACTCAGTCTACCGTTTCTTAGACGGACGTTACACCCTCTAGGGACCCAGTCCTTCTAGGGAACCTCTTCCCTTACCGATAGGTGAGACCATGAGAACGGACCTCTTAAGGTACCTATCTCCTCGGATCACTCGGTCAGGTACCCCAGTGTTTGTAGTCTGTTCTGACTCGCTGACTGTGAAAGTTTCGATAGTGGAGAAGAAATAGGTAATTCTATTAAGAGAAATATATATATATATAATATATATATATATGTGTATGTGTGTGTATATATATTTCTCTCACATATATATATATATATATATATATATATATTGACTTAGTGCAACGACATGTGGTCTTTGATTGTGTTGTGACATTTAATTAATATGAGGTTAATTTAACTTTTTTACTTAGTGTAAAAGTTCTTACTAGTACCATTAAAGACCGAGAAAAAAGTGGTCTACCTCTTTTATTACAATTTATAAATTGAGTCATAGGACAATATATAATAAACAAAATATTGACTTTTTCGTATTCCGATAAAGTTTTTTGATTACTTTTCTTTTTTCGGATCTAGTGTGTACCAAAACTCCTACTCATTTCTAATACGTTCGTTACTCGAAAAATTTGAAATTGTAAGAAGTATCTATGTTCCACTTTAGTAATAATTATTTTACACTATAAGATTTTGTTCACACCCAATAATAAGTACAACGTTTTGAATAGAAATATGGGGCAGTATTTAAAGTAAATTTCTTAATTCGATTGTTTTCCTTTTTTATTATGTATGTTTATTCACATATTCATACGTAGTAAAAGAGAGGTTTCCTACAGAATATTGTGAAATTGCTTGGAGATTTTGTCTAATTTTTTTTGTCCGACAAGAAAACTTGAGTCGGAATGAGTGATTTATAAGGGTTTAAATGACTTGACCATCTGTCCTGTAAAGTCTTTCTGGGAACGCAAGATGTCTTAGTTGTTTTTTCTCTTGTCAGTCAAGACATTTAATACCTTTCAACTGTGACCTTCTTTCGAACTCCTGATAAAACTCGGGTAAGGAGTAAAGGGTCTAGTTGTTGACTAACGTTTTCTTTTCTTTCGGAAAACGAGTGTCAGTGTCTCTCGAGTGACCCCTTACCTGGATTTAAGTCTAAAGACGGAGGTTTTCATCTGAGATGAGATTGACGAGAGGGGGTGGGTAGTGGGAAGTTTGTTCCTTTTTGTTTGTAAGGATTCGATATTTCACTCTAGGTGGACCCCGTGACGTCTAAAATCCAAGTTTCTCCCTTCCGACTGAGGGCCTGGGAGGGTTCTCGAAACGTCTCTGATCCGGTAGGATGTGCCTCGTCCCCCGCAGGTCGTCTGAGTCTCGGCGGTCCGGGAGTGTGGTAATTAGTGAGGGAGGACTTGGTGAAAGGTCTGGAAGGGACCCAGGGTGAAGGACTGTCCAACATATAACAGAGATTCGAGTCCCAAGTAAAAAGAGGGTACATACCGGGACGACATGGGAAACCGATTTGTGATTGGTGTGAAGAGGGTGAAACGGACTAGGTTTCGTCTGATATCCGTAGTCGTGTGAGTAAGGGATACCCACCAGGACGAATCTGGAACTGGGAGGTTTTCCCTGAGACAGTTTCTGACTACCGTTCGAAAGGACACTCTGGTCTAGGGATGTGGGTACGTTTCCTCTCCAAGTCGGAGAAGGACGGAGTGAAGGGTCCTCGTGGGTAAATGACTTAAGAATGGAGTGTGGACCTCCTAGTTCGTAGATGTCATAGGTGACGACATCCATTAAGTGCACGTGTGTCCAGGTAAACCCGTAGAGGATGAGCCGACTGTTCTAGACAGGAGTCTGATTAACTTATAGTGAACCGTGAATACTTTCTAGAAAGTCGAAACTTTAACTGAGTGTTCGTACACAATTACCTGATTTGAACGGCCGAGGTTTATCAAAGGGAGATGAGAGGTTCGGAGACCCATAAATAGGTTCTATATGGGTACGAGGTGTGTCTTGAAAGTCTGGAACTGAACCTTTCAATCTCTCCAGTCGCGGAGGGTTAGACAGGACGAGTGATAGACCTGGGAGTACCTAATAGGTTCTGTGCCTTAAGGGAGACCGTCTCAGAGTTCCTCGTGACAAAGGTCTTCAAAGTCTCTTTTGTCTCTGTTATGTATATCTTAAAAATTTAAGTCTTTTTGACCCTAAGTTTTAGGTCTTATACGTCCTCCATTTTATGTTTAGAGACTCGGGGTCCGTAAATTATCGGCTTTGTCTTTACTATTATGGACTTACTCGACCATAATCCTACTTTCTATTTCTTAGACTGCCAAAGTCCCCCTATGGACCGTGAATCTCCACTGTGACTAACAAATTATAATATGTATGTATCTTACCGTATTGGACCCGAAGGGACCACTGAGTCACCATTTATTAGGTCGACGGTTGGTCCTCTACACTTACATTAGGGACGCAGTCCTTCCAGGGACTTCTTCCTTTACCGTTGAGTGAGGTCATAAGAACGGACCCTTTAAGGTACCTGTCTCCTCGGATCACCCAGTGGCAGGTACCCCAGTGTTTTCTTAGTCTGTGCCGAATCGTTGATTTGTTGTTACCGTATTGAGTGTTTTGACACTCAATCCAGATTACCGTCGGTAGTCAAATTTTTATCCCCTTGTCTCCGGGTCTTTCTAACTCATTGCACCTAAACTCGGAATCTCTGTCTCGGACTGGAGAGTACTGGTGACCCAGGGTTAGGACTACCTCGAAGAGTCACCTACCGTCACGGTCGTAGTGGTAGTGTGATTCCTCCCACCAGTTCGGGCAGACTCAATCCCTAGGGGCTCTCCTGTGTAGTATAAGAGACGACGGGACACGGTCTGGGGATCCACTAAGAGAACTTAAACTTGTTTGTTTTAGAATTGACCCGACATGTAAAAGACTTTTATTATTTTTACTATAATTATTAGATAGTCTTTCTCAAGACGTATGTAAAAAAAAAAGACAAGAGCCATCAAAAACCAGTGAACATCTTTCTCTTTTAAGGACCTTTATCCGTTAGAGATGACTCGGGGTCGAGACGAGAGGAGCGGAGGACGGAGGAGACACTTTTGACAAAAGAGTGGACATTTTTGTCCTAATAACGTAGAATTGAGTTTCCTCACGACCTTCCCTTTTTTTTTTTTCCACGAATCCAAGAGGCAGTTGAGTTTACAAGAGTCTCCGGAACTGACACACTAAATACTGTTGAAGATTGACTCCCTAAATGACCCTGTTTACAGGTGAACCTTTCTTCACCCGTGTTTGAGAGTCGGGGTGTCCCAGAACTTAAATGGGTTCGAAGAACTTTTGGTCGGCAAGAGAGGGAAAGAGGAGAAGCCGTCTTTATCCAGTCTAAAATTAAACAAGTCAATTGGACAAACCGCCATGAATGAGAACGGTGTAGGACATACTTCGATGTTTTTGTAGTTTTACTTACTTTGTGTTTAAGGCACACACTCCTTTGTGGGGTGGCACACTATGACCGTTACTACCGTTCTAACAACGAATCCTTTATCTCACTAATTAACACTTCCCTCAGTCCCTTGTAAAGTTCCCCTTTCGTTTGAAGGACTGACCTAAAACTACTAGCTTAACCACCGATCCCTCAACCCCTACCACCACTCCCAGATCCCGACCTTTCCCGGAAGGCTTGTCTTCCTTATCTCACACCCTTCCATTCAGAAGTACTTCGTAGTACTACACTATTCCGTTGACGATTGTAAATCCAAACAAACCGAATTAATACGGACCCTCCCCGCTACGATTCATTTGTCTCCTCTAAGCCTTCTCGGAACCTTTTTTGAGTCCTCGAACCGTAATGTAAAGGAAAGTATAGGTCGTACACATCTTTACAATGGAACGGACCTAGCACAGGGAGACTTAGGATTCTTGGTCTATACTCTCCCGGTCGAAGAAGCTGTTCTGAGAAGAGGTGAAGTGGTTCAGTAAGGGTAGGTTCTGAACTCACCCAAGAGGAGAGGGGAGGTCGTGGGTCGGGGGGTGGAAGTTCCATGGACTTCACGAATACCGTCGTCTTTCACCCACGAGGGGACTCGCCACCTTTTTATTCGACGACTTTCGAAATAAAGGGACGAGTCTTATAAAAATGTTTCGTTTGGATGTTGCGAACAGTGGCGTGTGAGTTGATAAAAAGTCGAAGGACTGGTCTAGAAGACCTGTCCGGGTACCCCTGTCGTGCACCGCCGTCCTTCCACCCTCAATGAGAACCGAGACCCAGCCGACCTAGAAGACTCTCGAGACCTAAACCAAACCGGTCTTTTGTGAAGACCCCCTCCCTCGCCTCCACTTCACCTTCGTTAATGGGGGGAACAGACACACGGAATAAGTAGTAAATACTGGGTGTCCCTGGGGTTGGGGAACGGAAGGATCTCTTGCCCCCGACGGTTCTCTTTACTTCGGTCCCTAGACGTAAGGGGTTCCGGCGACCCAGTACCTAAACCCGGCGTCTGTTCCCCCGAAATTAACTAAAACATGGTACACGTCGTGGCCCCAGTACTGAGTCGGGTTGTCTAAGGAGAGAGAAGAGGGTGTGGCTGGTTTCGGAGTCGGTCTACTCCGACCACCCACCTGCCGACTTTTAGGTCTTCCCCGTCTCGGCACACCCACTGTCCCGTACAAGTCTCAAAGGTTGTTGCTACAAAGAGTCGAGGACTCCGGAGTCTCGGTCAGATTTATGTTCCAGTTCACTTTTGTCAGGTCCAAAAAGACCCTTAACCCCAACTGAAACAGTGAAAAACAGATTTATTACCCCTTTTCACCGACAAATATTTTCTTAAGTATCGTGTAGTAGTCCCTTTGGTCCCCCCGGAGTCTAACTTACCCACGCTATCACTTCTCAGATAGACGGACAAAACTGCCCCAGATATTTTATTCGTAGTGTACCCAAGGAGGCCTATTCGACTACCTCATACGGTACCGTAGAAAGAGGAAGATGTTTACTTTGGTAAATACGTTTGTAGATTTACGACGACTCACTTATGATCCTACGTCTTGAAGACTTAGGGTCTGTTCTAACGTATTCAAATGTGCCATTCACATACTCACGATTCAGTGAAGTCAACACAGGTCGAGAAACGCTGAGTACCTGACATCGGACGGTCCGAGGAGACAGGTACCCTAAGGCGTCCGTTCTTACACCTTACCTAACGGTACGAAAGGAGGTCCCCTAGAAGGTTAGGTCCCTAGAAGGGTTGGGTCCCTAGCTTGGACGTACAAAATGTAGAGGACGTAATCGTCCGTCCAAGAAATGGTGATAGCGGTGGACCCTTCGGGTTCCCATGTCTCGTATGACTCTTTTTTTTTTTTAATTTCTCATATAATTATCTTCACCTTTCTGTCGTTATAGAGATTTCGAGTCTCTCCACTACATTTGACTACTTATTTTATTCTGGACATTTACTGTTTCGGTTCTATAGTTTGATTGAGTGACCACGTTGTGCACTAAGGAAGAGGGAAAGATATCTCAAGAGAGATGAGAGAAGGTAAAAAAAAATTTAACCTCATATTAACGAAATGTTACGACACAATCAAAAAAGATATGTTGTCACAGTTAGTCGATAATACATATGTATGTAGTGAAGGGAGAAATCGGAGGGAGAGTGGGGTTGGGGTTGGGCGGGGAGATCCAATAGTGGCTCGTGGAACGACTCGAGGCACACAATATGTCTTCGAAGGGTGATCGGTAGATCAGATGTGTACTATCACATATAAACAGTTACTAAGAGAGAGTTAAGAAGGGTGGGAGGAAAGGGGTGGGACAAAGATGTACAGGTAAGAGGTGCAGACACGGAGATAAGGACGGGACGTCACGGTACAAAGATCTAAGATATATATACGTAATTATATGTAAATAAAGGAGAAAGACTGAATGAACTGAGACATACTATCTGAGATCCAGGTAGGTGTAGTGATATTTCCTGGGTCAAAGTAAGGAAAAAGACTGATTCGCTATAAGGTAACTGATATACACGGGTAGAAGACATAGCTAAGGAGACAGTTGACTGGAGGAGAAAAGAAAATTTGTAAGTTGAGACTTCAGTACAAGGGGTAGACCGTACGAAAACTCTAAACGTCCTTCCTTCCCATAAATGGACGAGACTCATATAAATAAAAGTCGACTTAGTCTCCAGTCTATAATGATAAGACTCTCCGATATCCGGCAACGGGAGGACTCTCCGATAAAGAGATGTACAGGAACGGGGGACGGGTGACTTCACGGGGACCTTGGAGTAGAACAGGGAGAGGAGAACAGGAGTCAAGGTCCCGAGGTTTCTTACCGTTAATAAAGTCGATCTGTTACTTTAATTCAAGTCAAGTCAAGTCAACGAGTCAGTACAGGCTGAGAAACACTGGGGTACTTAACGTCGTGCGGTCCGGAGGGACAGGTAGTGGGAGAGGGTCTCAAGTGTGTTTGAGTACAGGTAACTCAGTCACTACGGTAGGTCGGTAGAGTAGGAGACAGTAGGGGAAAAGGAGGACGGGAATTACCGAGGGTCATAGTCTCAGAAAAGGTTACTCAGTTGAGAAGTGTACTCCACCGGTTTCATAACCTCAAAGTCGAAGTCGTAGTCAGGAAGGTTTCTTGTGGGTCCTGACTAGAGGAAATCCTACCTGATCGATCTAGAGGTACGTCAGGTTCCCTGAGAGTTCTCAGAAGAGGTTGTGGTGTCAAGTTTTCGTAGTTAAGGAGCCGTGAGTCGGAAGAAGTATCAGGTTTAGAGTGTAGGTATGTACTGGTGACCCTTTTTGTATCGGAACTGATCTGCCTGTAAACAACCGTTTCATTACAGAGACGAAAACTTGTACGATAGATCCAACCAGTAGAAAGGAAGGTTCCTCATTCGTAGAAAATTAAAGTACCGACGTTAGTGGTAGACGTCACTAAGACCTGGGGGGTTTTTTATTTCAGACTGTGACAAAGGTGACAAAGGGGTAGATAAAGGGTACTTCACTACCCTGGTCTACGGTACTAGAAGCAAAAGACTTACAACTCGAGATTCGGTTGAAAAAGTGAGAGGAGAAAGTAAAAGGAGTTCTCCGAAAAATCAAGGAGAAGTGAAAGACGGTATTCCCACCACAGTAGACGTATAGACTCCAATAACTATAAAGAGGGTCGTCAGAACTAAGGTCGAACAGAAAGAAGGTCAGGTCGCAAAGAGTACTACATGAGACGTATCTTCAATTTATTCGTCCCACTGTTATATGTCGGAACTACATGAGGAAAAGGACAAACCTTGGTCACACAACAAGGTGCAGGTCAAGATTGACAACGAAGGACTGGACGTATGTCTAAAGAGTTCTCCGTCCAGTCCACCAGACCATAAGGGTAGAGAAAGTCTCAAAAGGTGTCAAATAACACTAGATGTGTCAGTTTCCGAAACTGTGTCAGTTATTTCGTCTTTATCTACAAAAAGACCTTGAGAGAACGAAAAAGGTACTAGGTCGTCTACAACCGTTAAACTAGAGACCAAGGAGATGGAAAACATTTTGGTCGAACTTGTAGTCCCTCAAGTGCCAAGTGCATGACGACTTCGGACCGAACCTCTTAACACTCGTAGTGAAATGATCGCACACTCTACTCATGTTAACACGTCATCAAACGCGTAAGAAACCGTAACGGAAAGAAACCCTAACCTTACTTTAGACTGAAAAAGGTCAGGACACCGGTGACAACTCAAAAGATTTAAGCAACCGCATAACTCACGTCGTGAAAGTGTCGTAGTAGAAGGTCCTACACTTTATCGAGTTGACCTTAAGGTAGTGGAGGTGATCGAAACAAGTATCACTACGAAAGATTCCGGGTGAACTCAAGTGTAAGCTCCTACAGACCGAGATCTACTCACTAGTGTGGTAGCACTAATAGACCCAGCACTTCTAGAAAAAACATGTCAAGAAGAAACATAAAAACGGTGGAGAAGAATTATAGGAGACGAAGACAATCCAGGTATGGTAAAGACAGGAAATATCTCGGGTAGAAACGTACTTTACAAGGGAACCGTAGAGATTAAAAGAACTTCTCTAGAGATCAGAAAGGGTAAGACAGCAAAAGGAGATAAAGAAACGTAATGTGTCGACACATGTGTTAATTTAGTGACATGAAATAATTGGTTTGGTGGAGTCGAACGAAACAACGTAGTGAGGTAGTCGAGAGGTAGAGATTAGTCTTTCCCCTTTCAGACACTGAAAAGGAATTTCTGTTCTTAAAGGGCCTTTCGGAGTGTTGGACCAGGGTACAGGTGGGGGTTTGGTTAGTGACCGTTTCCCTTACCTACTATTCTTCTATTATTCCTAAAAGAAATCTCGTTTCCTCGTTTCCTATTGTAGTGGGAGGGACTCGGAATACCCCTTCCACTGTAGACTTGTTATAGCCTTGAAACTTACGTTCTTTTACTCCTCTTCCGTAAGTAGGAATCGACGTGATTGTTAGATCTTCAGACCAACAACAAGTTAACGAGTCAGTACAGACTGAGAAACACTTAGAAGATAGGAGTCATTTATCGTCCGAAACAACAAGACAGGAGTCATCTGTCGTCCGGAACAACAAGATAGGAGTCATCTGTCGTCCGGAACAACGAGTCATCGACTCAGTACGGGTCGAGAAAATTTGTTTTCAAATAAAGAGTAAATGAGACTCAAACAATAATCAGTGCACCAGTTGGGAGCACGTTTCCTCTGACCCTTTACAGATCCTCTCGTGTCCGTAGGCATTCTGAGCGTCCAATACAGAGTCACCTGTTAAGTGTCTCGATACTCACACAAAGGAAGTTGTTCACAACGGAGTACACTCAGAGGTGAACATTCTTTTGTTTTAACCAGTCGACAAGGCTGTAACAGTAGAGAAGAATTTAGACGTCGGTAAGGTATGGTTGAGAGGTCCAGTCCAAGTTATATATTATCGACACAGAGTGAGGACTAGGTTAAGGAAAGGAGACCTTAAATGGATTTTATATTTACTATCCCATTATGCGTCTCTAACAAAAAAAAGAAAAAAGGTAACGGGTGTCTTTTGTGGTTCATGATTTCGATAAAAATGGGAACAATGAATGAGTCAAAGGAAATAGACAAAAGTAAATTATAGGAATATATACCATATGAGACTGTCTAGAATCAGAGTCTTACGGTAAGGGGTTCAAATTTTTTGTGTAAAGGAATTCAAAAAAAAAAGGGGGGTACTTTTTGAGAAGGAGGAGTAGTAAAAGAAAGATAAAACCGTCCTCTTGTTCTTAATGTAGTATCGGAACACCAGACCCAGAGAAACTGGTGTCGAACAGTCTCTACCTCGATTCTTACTCCTTTACACCTGCCAAAGGTCAACGTAAGATACCAAAAGAAGGACACCATCGGAAAACGGAGGTCTTTTAAGATCCCTTTAGGTCACACCCGGTACCTACTCCTTTAATTTCCAAGGTGAAGATAGGAGTCATCTCTCGTCCGGAACAACGAATTCGGTGTCAATCAATTACCTCTCCTTGGTTGGAAACGAACTAAGTTTCAGTGTTTCTTTACTGGTTCGAAACTCACGTGTACCCTCCAGGTTCCAGTTCTTGATCTTTGCCCTTTGACATTCTTTGTCAGAGGTTAAGTTCACTGGAAAGAGAGTCAAGTCAAGTCAAGTCAAGTCAGCGAGTCAACACAGGCTGAGAAACTCTGGGGTACTTAACGTCGTACGGTCCGGAGGGACAGGTAGTGGTTGAGGGCCTCAAGTGAGTCT
Organism: Capra ibex; assembly: GCA_006410555.1. NCBI lineage: Eukaryota > Metazoa > Chordata > Mammalia > Artiodactyla > Bovidae > Capra > Capra ibex. The sequence goes on along the minus strand of SJYO01042875.1, from coordinate 2,154,020 downwards.
GAGTGCAGGTAGCTCAGTCACTACGGTAGGTCGGTAGATTAAGAACCAGCAGGAGAAGAGGAGGACGGGGGTTAGGGAGGGTCGTAGTCTCAGAAACGGTCACTCAGTTGAGAAGAGTGCTCTNACGGTCCGGAGGGACAGGTAGTGGTTGAGGGCCTCAAGTGAGTCTGAGTGCAGGTAGCTCAGGCACTACGGTAGGTCGGTAGATTAAGAACCAGCAGGAGAAGAGGAGGACGGGGGTTAGGGAGGGTCGTAGTCTCAGAAACGGTCACTCAGTTGAGAAGAGTGCTCTACCGGTTGCATTACCTCAAAGTCGAAATCGTAGTAAGGAAGGTTTCTTTAGGGTCCCAACTAGAGGAAGTCTTACCTGACCAACCTAGAGGAACGTCAGGTTCCCTGAGAGTTCTCAGAAGAGGTTGTGGTGTCAAGTTTTCGTAGTACAGTTACATACGTTTTGGTTATGTCATAACATTTCTTTTTATTTCATTTTTAATTTTTTTGTTGTTGTTGGTTTTTTTTTTGGTTTTCGTAGTTAAGGAGACGTGAGTCGGAAGAAGTGTCAGGTTGAGAGTGTAGGTATGTACTGGTGACCTTTTTGGTATCGGAACTGATCTTCCTGGAATCAGCCGTTTCATTACAGAGACGAAAACTTATACGATAGATCCAACCAGTATTGAAAAGAAGCTTCCTCATTCACAGAAAATTAAAGTACCGACGTCAGTGGTAGACGTCACTAAACTCTCGGGGTTTTTTATTTCAGACTGTGACAAAGGTGACAAAGGGGTAGATAAAGGGTACCTCACTACCCTGGCCTACGGTACTAGAAGCAAAAGACTTACAACTCGAAATTCGGTTCAAAAAGTGAGAGGAGAAAGTGAAAGTAGTTCTCCGAAAAATCGAGGAGAAGTGAAAGACGGTATTCCCACTACAGTAGACGTATAGACTCCAATAACTATAAAGAAACCGTTAGAACTAAGGTCGAACACGAAGAAGGTCAGGTCCCAAAGAGTACTACATGAGACGTATATTCAATTTATTCGTCCCACTGTTATATGTCGGAACTGCATCAGGAAAAGGATAAACCTTGGTCAGACAACAATGTACAGGTCAAGATTGACAACGAAGGACCGGACGTATCAAAATTTAAAAGGGTTTACTGTAAGGATTATGAAAGACAGAATCGACTTTAATGGTAAATAGAGGTATTTTTCTCAGACCATGGATTATATTCCGACTTCAATTAGTTCTCTATACGTTAAACATGGGTCGAAACGATAATTGATCGAGACTCTGGAACTCGTTTTAATAGGGGAGATACTTAGATAGGGACGTGACTTGTTATCTCTTTGAAATCCCTGGACAGGTTATACTCCCTGGTATAGATCAAATGGAGACCCAGGGTCGGGAACCGTTCACCAGACTAAGAACTGTCGTATTAATCGTGGATCTCTTACTACTTACTTGTGGTAACGTAATCAGACGTGTCCTCCGGTATTGTCTTATAATGTTTGACTCACTGAATTGTCTTTAAACAGAAGAGTGTTAAGACCTTCAATCTTCAGGTTCTAGTTCCACAAAATCTCGATCAAAGATCACTCCGGGAAGAAAAACCGAACACCTACATCGGAAAAGTGGCACAGGAGTGTACCGGAGAAGATAAAAGTCTCTCTCTCGTTCAGAGACCACAGGAAAAGAAAAGAACATTCCTGTAGCCAGGAAAATCTAATCCCAGGGTGCGAACACTGGAGTAAATTGAAATTAACGGAGGGATGTCTATACCAGTGAAACCCTCAATCCAGAAGGTGTATACTTCTTCCTCCTCCTGTGTAAGTAGGATATTATCTCTAGAAAGAAAGAAATTTAGAACATTACCTCGTTATATTGGAAGTCAAGTCAAGTCAAGTCAAGTCAAGTCATCGAGTCAGCACAGGTTGAGAAACGTTGGGGTACTTCACTTGGTGTCATGCGGTCCGGAAGGACAGGTAGTGGTTGAGGACCTCAGGTGGGTTTGGGTACAGGTAACTCAGCCACTACGGTAGGTTGTTAGAGTAGGAGACAGCAGGGGAAGAGGAGGACGGGAGTTAGAAAGGGTCGTAGTCGTAGAAAAGGTTTCTCAGTCGAGAAGTGTAGTCCAGCGCTTTCATAACCTCAAAGTCGAAGTTGTAGTGAGGAAGGTTACTTGTGGTTTCTGACTAGAGGAAATCCTTCCTGACCAACCTAGAGTAGCGTCAGGTTCCCTGAAATTGGAATTGAGTAACATAAAGAAAACATCTTTAAGCACATTAGAGTATATCAAGTACGACAAGAGCATATCAAATAATAATTTTTGTAACAGTTTACATTTATTAACAGTGACGTCCATTAAGTCTTTGTAAATCCATTAACTCGAAATTTCCGTTTAAATTACTATAAAAGTGACATCTCTTCTTGAGGTGAAGATGATTTGAGTCCCATTCTACTGAGAGTGTGAATGGAACAGTATCTTGAATTTTGACCTAGAGAAACACGTAAATGATTGTTTGGTCGAAAGGTAGGAACTTTATTACAGAATTTTATATATGTATAATAAACAAATTATGAACACTAAGTTAAAATTTTCAAATACTCCTGGAATAACAACAACAAGTCAATGGACGATGACGACGACGATTCAGCGAAGTCAACACAGGTTGAGAAGCACTGGGGTGTCTGACGTCTGGTGGTCCGAGGAGGTAGTACCCTAAAAGGTCCGTTCTCATGACCTCACCCCACGGTAGTAGAAGAGACAAGTCAGTGGATCAACACAGGTCAAGAAGTGTAGGGTACCTCACGTCGTGTGGTCCGAAGGGACAGGAAGTGATAGAGAACTTTAAACGAGTTTAAGTACAGTCAACTCAGTCACTATGGTAGGTTGGTAGAGTAGGGGACAGTGGGGGAAGAGGAGGACGAGAGTTAGAAAGGGTCGAAGTCCCAGAAAAGGTTACTCAGTTGAGAAACGTGGTCCACCGGTTTCATAACCTCGAAGTCGAAGTCGTAGTCAGGAAGGTTACTTATAAGTCCCAACTAAAGGAAATTCTAACTGACCAAACTAGAGGAACGTCAGGTTCCCTGAGAGTTCTTAGAAGAGGTCGTGGTATTAAACTTTAGTAGTTAAGAAACTGTGAGTCGACAGAAATACCGGGTCGAGAGTGTAGACATGTACTGATGACCTTTTTAGAATTGAGACTGATATGTCTTGAAACAGTCGTTTCAGTACAGAGACGAAAAATTATCCGACAGATCCAAACAGTATTGAAAAGAAGGTCTTCGTTCACGAAAATTAAACCCCCGACGTCAGTGGTAGACGTCACTCAAACCTCGGGTTCTTTTATTTTAGAAAGTGACAAAGATGAAAAAGGAGTAGATAAACGGTACTGTATACTTTGGATATACGTCCAGTCCTTCGTTTTAAATCTTGACCTGTACCTTGTTGTCTGACCAAGGTTTATCCTTTTCCTCATGTAGTTTCGACATATAATAGTGGGACGAATAAATTGAATATACGTCTCATGTAGTACTCCTTACAACCTGACCTTTTTCGTGTCCGACCTTAGTTCTAACGACCTTCTTTATAGTTATTGGACTCTATACTTCTACTGTGGTGGGAATACCGTCTTTCACTTCTCCTTGATTTTTGAGAGAACTACTTTTACTTTCTCCTCTCACTTTTTCAACCGAATTTCGAGTTGTAAGTCTTTTACTTCTAGTGCCGTAGACCAGGGTAGTGAAGTACCGTTTATCTACCCCTTTATCACCTTTGTCACAGTCTGAAATAAAAAACCCCGAGTGTTTAGTGACGTCTACCACTAACGTCGGTACTTTAATTTTCTACGAATGAAGAACCTTCCCTTCAATACTGGTTGGATCTATCGAATAAGTTTTCGTCTCTGTAATGAAACGGTTGTTTCCAGGCAGATCACTTCCGATACCAAAAAGGTCACCAGTATATACCTACACTCTCAACCTGACACTTCTTTCGACTCGTGGCTCCTTAACTACGAAAACTTGACACCACACCCTCTTCTGAGAACTCTCAGGACACCTGACGTTCCTCTAGGTTGGTCAGGTAGGATTTCCTCTAGTTAGGACCTACAAGAAACCTTCCTCACTACGATTTCGACTTTGAGGTTATGAAACCGGTGGAGTACGCTTCTCCACTGAGTAACCTTTTCTGAGACTACGACCCTCCCTATCCCCCGTCCTCCTCTACCCTGCTGTGTCCTACTCTACCGACCTACCGTAGTGGGTGAGTTACCTGTACTCAAACTCACTTGAGACCCTCAACCACTACCTGTCCCTCCGGAACGCACGACACTAAGTACCCCAGCGTTTCTCAGTCTGTGCTGACACACTGACTTGACTGACTGGTTGGTTACCCTGTCCGTAGTACCCTACGGTAGTAAAACCAAAAATCTCACAACTCAAATTCGGTCGAAAAAGTGAGAGGAGAAAATGGGAGTAGTTCTCCGAGAAATTAAGGAGAAGTGAAAGACGGTAATCTCACAATAGTAGACGTATAGACTCCAAAGACTATAAAGAAGGTCGTTAGAACTAAGGTCGAACACTAAGTAAGTCGGACCGTAAAGTGTACGACATGAGATGTATTCAATTTTTTATGGGTCACTGGTATATATTGGACTGCATGAGGAAAGGGTTAAAACTTGGTCAGGAAACATGGTGCAGTTCAAGATTGACAACGAAAGACTAGACGTAAGTCCAAAGTGTCGTCTGTCCAGTCCACCAGACCATATATCAAGTTCCGAAATCGTATAAGTCACTTCGTCTTCATCTACAAAAATATCTTAAGAAAAAAAAGGGATACTAGGTCATGTACAACCGTTAAACCAGAGACCAAGGAGACGGAAAAGATTTAGGTTGAACATGTAGACCTTCAAGAATCAAGTGGATGATGACTTTGGATCGAACTTTCTAAAACTAGTAATGGAACGATAGTCGACTTCACTGACGTCAACACACCATTAAACTTGGAAGAAACCGTAACGGGAAGAAATTCTGACCTTACTTTTGACTGGAAAAAGTTAGGATTCTGATGAAGAGACAAAAGGTTTAAACGACTGTATAACTCACGTTACGAAATTGTCGTAGTAGAAAATCCTCAAATTTGTCGAGTCGACCTTAAACTAGTGAAGGTGATCGAAACAAGTATCGTTACGGAAGATTCCCGAAGGTGACACTGTGACGACAATTTCTTGGGTGGATGGTTACGTCCATCTATATTCTCTAGGTCCAAGCTAGGGACCCACCTCTTCTGCGGGATCTCCATCCGTGTCGTTGGGTGAGGTCATAACAACGGACCTCTTAGGGCACCTGTCTCCTCGGACCGTCCGATGTCAGGTATCCCGGCGTGTCAGTCTGTGCTGATTTCACTGAATCCTGCGTACGTGTCACAAACGATTCCGGGTGAACTGAAGTGTGAGGTCCTACAGACCGAGGTCGACTCACTGGTGTGGTAACACCAATGGGTCCAGTAATTCTTGAAAAAACATACCAAGAAGTCATATAAGAACGGTGGAGAGAAATCAGAGTAGACGAAGACAATCCAGGAATGGAGAGAACAGGAAATAAGACGGGTAGAAACGTACTTTACTAGGGAACCATAGAGGATAAAAGAACTTCTCTAGAGATCAGAAAGGGTAAGATAACAAAAGGTGATAAGGAAAGGTAACAACTGAATTCTTCCGAAAGAATAGAGAGGAACGAAAAGAACCCTTGAGACGTAAATCAACCCATATAGAAGGTGAAAGAGAAACGGAAACCGAAGAGAAGAAAAGAGCTGATATAATGACACGATTTACTCTTTACACGGTTGTCAAACTATGTCCTCTTGGAAAGTGACATGGTTTAAGAAAGTGTAGAATGAGTCCACATTCAATTTCAGTCTCTCTCTTTCCTCGTTTCATGTAATAAGTAGCATAACATTTTTGGTAGACACTTTACATTTACGTCCAGGGAACAAGAACCTCGTCACGATACTATAACTAGTTCCAACGAGTACAATGATCATAATACCTTAGTATATTAACATTCACTCTAGAGGGTCCACGTTTTACATTATCTTCTGAAAGGAAGTCATCGTTTACTTCCACTACTTCCATTAGTATGTTTACATTTTATATAATTTTTGTATATTAATAATATAACCCTAACTACATTATACAAGATTAGAAATTATAAATAAATTGTTAAATAATGAAGGTAATGTTTAGGATAAACTCTCAGACGACATAAGCGACTTTTAAATGGTGTAAAGTGTACGTAAAAGGTACAGTAGTCCCTGGGATCCACTTTGACACGATATTATAAAAACCGTCCTTTATCAGATAAAATTAGTAATTATTCGATGAAAGGTTCAAATAGATTTTCGTCTGCAAGTTTAAGTGGAAACTCCCAAGAACCGTGAAAACAGACCCCCTCTTCCCTTAAACCTCAAAATTCCTTGTAAAACAAGGAGTTTCTATTCCAGTCTTAAGGTAAAATAAACTTCTATTACTCTTTTATTTCACAATAAACGTATTACTGTAACACCCGTCTATACGTAGAGACTCTAATAAAAAAAGAAAGTACTTTCAGTGACACACTAACAAAAAAAGGGAAAGAACCCCTTAAAGTCTACTAGAGACCTGATTTACGTCCCTCTAGGTACCATCATCTTTATACGGGAGTCTCACACTAAACGTAACGTCCGTATAAGAAATGGTCGACTCGGTGATCCCTCGGGTTCTTATGGTCTCACCCATCGGATAGGGAAGAGGTCACCTAGAAGGGCTGGGACCTTAGCTTGACCCCAGAAGACGTAATCTCCGTCTAAGAAATGGTTGACTCGATAGTCCCCTCGGGGAGAGAATTTAGTATGTCAAACGTTTAACGAAACGTGTAAAATTGGGTTAATTAAAAACGTCCTTGGAATTCTCTGTTCTGACATCCTACGGGAGAGATGTCTCATCATTCGATTCTGGGTCTCTTCATTGAACGGGTCCCAGTGTCTCGAAACAACGACAAGTCAGTGATTCAGCGTAGACTGAGAAACACTGGGATACCTGACTTCGTGTGATCCGAGGAGACAGGAGATGATAGAGGGTATCAAACGAGTTTAAGTACAAATGACTCAACCACTATGATAGATCTCGAAGGGTCCATCACGTTACCATTTCTTATACGGACGGTCACATCCTTTACGTTCTCTGCACCCAAATCAGGATCCCAACCCTTCTAGGGGACCTCTTCCTTTACCGTTGGACGAAGTCATAAGAAAGGACCTCTTAAGGTACCTGTCTCCTCGGACCACTCGATGGCAGGTACCCCAGGACTTCTCAGTCTGTGTTGAATCTCTGACTCATGTTACGACAGATTGGTAAAGTAGGAGACGGTGGGAGAAAAGGAGGACGGAAGTCAGAAAGGGTCATAGCCCCAGAAAAGGTCACTCAGTCGAGAAGAGTAGTTCAGATTAATAAACTCGAAGTCGTTGTCAGGAAGGTTACTTATAAGTCCCTATTAAAGGAAATCCTAACTGACTTCTTCTAAGAAGTCCCAGGGAACCTGATGTTTCTCTAGTGTGTCGATTATTCGACGTCTTTGACCTAAGTTTAAGTCAGTGGTACTAACTGTCAGATTGATCCTTCCCCAATCGACAGGAACCGTAGGATCACTGTGTTACTTTATCCATTAACCCCATTCCTTCTCCCACCCCTATTCTTTTACCGATTAAATCTTAAGTTAACTGTCCTTATGGTGAGTATTGATCAGAATCAGCATTGGTCCCAAATTCTCTCTAGACATATAATGAGTTTAGGTGACATTCCATCACTGTGTTATTTTATCATTTAAAATAAGACACATAACGTTTGATTCGTACACGAATCAAGAAATGTACGTAATAGAGTAAACAAGAAATCTTATCACACCTCTTAGTGACTTTTACCTTTGGTCTTAGGTTGTGTGCCATTCAAGACATCCTAAATCCGAAGTCCCAACCACACTCTCTTTTCTTAGGTCACTTAAACCTATGTCCAACCTTTCGATATTCCACTTATCTCCACTTTATAAGTACTGAGTCTAATCCTCTTTCCACTTAAACAAGAGCAGGCTAAACCGTTACACCTAGTACCAAAAGAACTATGCGAAATTCCTGTTCTGACTCGGGGATTTTGACTAGTCTACTATCATGGTTACGAAATACAGTACCACCTCGGTACTATTAGTATCGAGTCAAGTTAAAGTACGGTCCTCTTTCGATTGAAATACCTTTCAAATCTAGCACTATAGGTCTTGTGTTAGATGGGATCCATCAGTATCATTTGAAACTTAACGTCAAAAACTTTTACTTTCTTTATATTTTATCCTTAAATTGTTTTAGTTGGTTGTAGTTACTGTGAGTTCACCAAAGAAAAAAGTTAGTTATTCAGCACAGACTGAGACACTGGGGTACCTGACGTAGTGTGGTCCGAAGGAACAGGAGGTATTAGAGGACCTCAAACGAGTTTGAGTACAGGTAACTCAACCACTAATGTCCTGATGTAAAGAATATGTATCGACTGTCCTCCATTCATGTTAACAGGAGAAAGTACCCATGGTACGCTTATAGAGATAATAGAAAGATAGATAGGTGTGTGTATACGTGAGATTTAATATATGATAATTTTTAGTCTTAGTCACTGATCTTTTTGTTCAGTACCTCTCTAACCCTCAACGACCAAAACTTCTACGTCCTTCCTAGGTACTCGATTCCTTATATCCTGTGGAGACTTGATCTTTTCCGTTCCTTAGTCTAAGAAGGGATCTTCGAGGTCTTCCTTACGTCGGGACGGTTGTGGAACCAAAATCGGGTTCCTCCGGATGGAACCTACAGACTAGAGGTCTGGACTCCGTGATTACATCCCACACTCACTCCCAAGTGGTCTGGGTCGGACCGTCCAACGGAAAAAGAATGGAGACCCTTAATCTCCCCGTAGTTTGGTGTTGTACTCCGAATTGACGTCTCAAAATGGGGAAAGTGTCTACCTTGTTTCGACAATGATGTTCCCTTGTTTTAGTTATCCTTCCGTCATTCACCCTCCGTTCGGAATACACGACTCCAAAAGGAGATCACCCTTCTGTAGTATTGTGTAGGTCTTGTTTTCTGAGTAGAAAAGTAGCTGAAAATGAAGAGTCCTCAAGGGTCAGGGCACCAGAAGACTCTTGGGAAAGTGGAGGAACCGAGACGTGTACACAAAAGACGTGTACACAAAAGACGTGTACACAAAAGACGTGTCATTGGAGAAATTTTTACCATGTTTAAACGTTTTGTCTTTATCTCGGTGTCTATCTCTTTTGTTTGAATACCGGTAACCCCCTTTTCGTCTACCCCCTTCCATATTTAACCCTCTAACCCTGACTATATATGTGTGACGATATGTCTATTGATTATCCCTGGATGACATATTGTGTCCCCTGAGATGAGCTACCGGAAATACCCTTTTCTTAGATTTTTTCTCACCTATATACACAAACATATTGACTAAGTAAAACGATATGTGGACTTTAATTGTGTGTAACATTTGGTTGATATAAAGTTATGTTTAAATTTTTATTTATTTATTTTATTTTATCATTAGAAACTCAGGGGGTGTAGGACCACACGAGACCTGAGTGTCTGTTGCAAAAAGTTTGTGTCCGTGTGTGTTCTCCGGACTGAGACACGACCGACCGTTTTATTTTGTTGAAAATTAACGATTTTTTTTTTTTTAGTCTCAGTTTAGTTGTCGGGGACGGGAGGTCCCGTGGTCCATTATGAGACCATAGGTTCCTCAAAGATCCGTCCCTCTCTTCTCCCTCACCCTTGGTTGTTGTTTTTTGTTTATTGTTTTTTAGAGGGTTGTCGTTTCGAAGGTGACGTCGTTGTTCTTCGGTTCAGTCTTACAAACCTCTTGTGTCTCGAAGTTTGTTATCTGAGTGACATAAACGTAGAGTCTTGAGGTTGGAGAGTGTCCCGAGGGTCTAAGAGGGTCACATCTTGTACTCGTCTAGTCGTAGTAAAAGTCGGACAGAAGTACTCGGGGTGTGAACTGTCCCTGTGAGGTTCAAGACACTTTATGGAGAACACAAACCATTTACTCGACACAATGGATTACTAACGGTTCGTCAAAATTTAAACGACAAAAGGACACTCAGAATCTCGATCTGAGGAGTAAGTACATCGTCGTCGATTTCCAAAGATAGAGTCTTGTTTGTATCTTTCTACTAGGGGTTTGAGTCTCTATTTTAACGGAAACGTCTTAATTTGATTTCTTTAACAAAACAATAACAAGTCAGTGATTCAGAACAGACTAAGAAACCCCGGGATACCTGACGTCGTGTGGTTCGAAGGGACAAGAAGTGGTAGAGGGTCTCAAACGAGTTTGAGAACAAGTGACTCAACCCCTACGGTAGGTTGGTAGAGTAGGAGACAACAGGGGAAGAGGAGGACGGAAGATAGAAAGGGTCGTCGTCCTAGAAAAGGTTATTCATCCGATAAGGGTAGTCCACAGGTTTCATAACCTCGAAGCCGAAGTCGTAGTCAGGAAGATTACTTATAAGTCCCAACTAAAGGAAATCCTAACTAACCAAACTAGAGGAACGTCAGGTTCCATGAGAGTTCTCAGAAGAGGTTGTGGCGTCAAGTTTTTGTAGTCGGAAGAAATGTCAGGTTGAGAGTGTAGGTATGTACTGATGACCTTTTTGGTATCGAAACCGATCTGTCTAGAAACAGTCGTTTCACTACACAGACGGAAAATTATACAATAGATCCAAACAGTATCGAAAAGAAGGTTCCTCGTTCGCAGAAAATCAAAGTACCGACGTCAGTGGTAGGCGTCTCTAAAATCTCGGGTTCTTTTATCTCAGAAAGTCACAAAGGTAACTTTTCCTTTAACGATTAACTGTGAAGAAATTATTCAGTTTGTTCCTAAAGACCTAGGTCGGGGATAAATAGAAGGGTCGGTGTAAAGAATTTTGAGAGTGCTTGTGTGTGTGGTGGAAGGTCGGTTGGTTAAATGTGAAAGGACTCAGGTAGCGTGGAAGCACACGGAGGACTGAGAAGTATGGACAAGGAAGACGGAGATCACGAGGAGAGTCGGGCAGAGAGTCGACCAATTGAGGATGACAATCAGAAACCGAGTCCGTCTAGTGAATAAGAACCTTCATAAACGAATATTGAGAGTAGAGGGAACTCAATGGAAGACAAAAGAAGAAGTCACAAGAGGGAGAGTGGAGGAGATGGGGGGATGTCTTATATACAATATCTTAAATCTTATCATCGAGAGGGTAGTACCTTAAGTTCCAGTAGTGGTGACTAAGGAAAGAGACAGAAAACGGGTTCTGAACTACTTGTCTTGTGTAGAGTAAGTATATACTTAAGGGTCACAGGATAAATCCTGGACCGAGTCTCAGCGAACCGTCTTACTGTCTTACTCTATCCCACACTCTTTACATTGACTTTTTCAGAGGTCTTCGAGGTTCCTATCAATTCTACTTACACTATCTAGGAGTCTTTACCCTATATTGGTTTCGGCGGAGTGTATTATGTGAGACACATTAACCTAAATGAGGTAGTTTACTCCGTCTCTAAAAGAGTAAAAATCGGGAGATTTCCAAAATACTAGATCGAGGTTGAAAGGAAGGTTAGAGTAGAGTTTGAGGTGGAGAGGAGAGAGTCTTTTACGAAGTCGGTGAGATCCAAAGAAAATCACAGACCTTCCTTGGTAGAGGAAGGAAGGAAGGAAGAAAGGTCGGACACGGGGACAAGGGGCAAGAAGGTACAGAATTCTGTGAAGGGGGTAGTGTTCAGAGACCGGTCTCGTTGAAGATCTTAAAAAGTCCAGAGTCGAGTCTGTGTCGGAGAATGACCTTATTTTCTTCGGTATAGGTTGAGATGTCTGGTCTCATGGAATGACATGGAAGAGACAGAAGGGTATCTTGGGGTGTAAAAGAGAGTATTACTATAAGTAGTGTGACTAATATTAACATACTAATAAACAGATAACACAAACGAAAGATATAGGGGGTGTAGATTGTCAAATATAGTATATTGGTTTCCCATACATTATAAAGGTCTTCTAACTTACCATCTTTATCCTTCCTCCTTTACTTCCTTTTCATCGTCCTACAAAATTTCCCTACGTGGAGTAAAAAACGGCCCCAGGTCGGGGCCACCTAGGTCCCACTAATCTTCAACCCCTGCCTCAGTCGCAGGAACCTTTTTATGTATAAATTAATGTCTATATATCTCTCTAATCTTTGTCTATCACATCATCCTTTTAATTACCTCTTTTTGTCCGACTTATTGAACCAAATGCACCTTATCGTAGGTACGAGGTCTACCCTTAAGTCGGTCTTTTTACCCCTCGTTCTTTCTTTGTTGTACCCCCTTAGTCAGAAAGGTCTTTGACTAGGTCAAAGAAATAAAACCCCAAACGAATATATGGAAAACAATGTGTATCCCTACTTATGTCTCAGTGTATCCCCAGTCGTCAGGACTGGAAATATTTTTAGTCCACGAAGTGTATTTTCCCAGAATCCCTAAAATGTAGTATTGTAGTAGAAGACCGGTACTCTGGACGACTGTAAAATACTAGGAAAGAAAGACTATTGGTTTTTTGAACAAAGAAGGTTCCCACAAAAAAGAATTTGGTCCGTGGTGGGAGGTTTATTTCAATGTAAGGATATCCCACTCCCACATCACTCAATGTTAGTTCTTTCCTTAAATAAATTGGGTTCCAATTGTACTAATTAGAATTTCCAATTATGAATAAAGAGGGTATACAAATTTCCAATTGAATAAAGAGGATATACGATCAATATAAGTAATATTCCCGTCCCTTGTACCTCTAAATCGTCGTTTGTAGTTGGGTTGTTTACTTTTAGGAAAGTGGTTACAAGGGGAATTCTAGATAAATCAGAATTCTATCACTATTTCAATGTAAAAATGTATCGTTCCTGTGTCACTAAATATTGTTTCATGTCACTAGCTAATGTTTTCTCTTTCAAGTAATTGAGTTTTTCAGATCATAACGATTGTAGTTTTTGATGATATAAAGGAAAAGATATAAGGTTTATGTAACTAATTATATAAGGGTCCACGGATTCCTATACCTCCAGACCGTTAGTAACTGAGTTGTTACTCTTTTCGGGATACTATTAATTCTGAAAGTTTTATGAGGTTTTGAGAGACACGACAAATACCAACTCTCCATCATTTGTCAGTACACGCATCACCGTCCTCATACCTATTAGGACAGTGTGTTCGATCAGACAGTCGTCTCTCCAAACTGGACTCTGTAGGAACAGGGTGGGTCCCCTCCCTTAATCGTCGTTAATAACCGTGTTGTTTACTTGTTTGGGAAGTGGTTATCTTAAGGATTGGTTGGGTGATATGATTATTAAAGGTTGAGGGGTCTTCTTAAACGGAAATCATTCAGATTTTGTAGAGCACGGGGAGTCCAACCCTCCGACATTTGTTAGTGTACACCGGTCTGCTTGGATATGTCCACCCGATCTATTGGAAGTCTCCTCAGGTATTCGACTTTGTGAGAACAGTGTGGGTCCTTAAAAATAACGGAACCTCGACGTGCAAATGAGGAAGAGACTCTCTTTACCACTACCCCCTCTCGGGGGGCATTTCAGTCTCCACATCCACTCTCGTATTTTGTCTGAGACCAAACCCCCATCTACGAGTCCTTGTCCCCCAAAGGACTCCGAACTAGTGTGGAAACGCATACGGTTTGGAGGAAGAAGTACTGGAAACGGTACCCGCCTCAAGGAGTACGACCGGGGACCGTTAAAAAAAAAAAAAACGGTGAAGTAAAAACTGATCCAGAAAGTGACAAAGATAAACATTTCCCTTAACAATTAACTGTGAAGAAATTATTCAGATTGTTCCTAAAGACCTAGGTCGGGGATAAATAGAAGGGTCAGTGTAAAGAACTTTGAGTTTTAACGGCAGAATGTCAGTTAGACTCGTTAAATGTGAAAGGACTTAGGTAGTGGTAGAAGTCACTAAAACCTCCGGTTTTTGATTTCAGACTGTGACAAAGGTGACAAAGGGGTAGATAAAGAGTACTTCACTACCCCGGTCTACGGTACTAGAAGCAAAAGACTTACAACTCGAAATTCGGTTGAAAAAGTGAGAGGAGAAAATGAAAGTAGTTCTTCGAAAAATCAAGGAGAAGTGAAAGACGGTATTCCCACCACAGTAGACGTATAGACTCCAATAACTATAAAGAGGGTCGTTAGAACTAAGGTTGAACACGAAGAAGGTCGGGTCGCAAAGAGTACTACATGAGACGTATCTTCAATTTATTCGTCCCACTGTTATATGTCGGAACTACATGAGGAAAAGGATGAACCTTGGTCAGACAACAAAGTACAGGTCAAGATTGACAACGAAGGACTGGACGTATGTCTAAAGAGTTCTCCGTCCAGTCCGCCAGACCATAAGGGTAGAGAAAGTCTTAAAAGGCGTCAAATAACACTAGGTGTGTCAGTTTCCGAAGCCTTATCAGTTATTTCGTCTTTATCTACAAAAAGACCTTGAGAGAACGAAAAAACTACTAGGTCGCCAACAACCGTGAAACTAGAGACCAAGGAGACGGAAAAGATTTTGGTCGAACTTGTAGACCTTCAAGTACCAAGTGTATAACGCTACCACGAACGTCGGTACTTTAATTTTCTGCGAATGAGGAACCTTCCTTTCAATACTGGTTGGATCTATCGTATAAGTTTTCGTCTCTGTAATGAAACGGTTGTTTCCAGGTAGATCAGTTCCGATACCAAAAAGGTCACCAGAACATACCTACACTCTCAACCTGACCCTTCTTTCGACTCATGTCTTCTTAACTACGAAAGCTTGACACCACAACCTCTTCTGAGAACTCTCAGGGAACCTGACGTTCCTCTAGGTTAGTCAGGTAAGATTTCCTCTAGTCAGGACCCACAAGAAACCTTCCTGCCTACAACTTCGACTTTGAGGTTATAAAACCGGTGAAGTACGCTTCTCAACTGAGTGACCTTTTCTGACACTACGACCCTCCCTAACCCCCATCCTCCTCTTCCCCTGCTGTCTCCTACTCTACCGACCTACCGTAGTGACTGAGTTACCTGCGCTTAGACTCACTTGAGGTCCTCAACCACTACCTGTCCCTCCGGACCGTACGACACTAAGAACCCCAACGTTTCAGCCTGTTCTGACTCGTTGACTTGACTTGACTTGACTTAGGTAGTGTGGAAGTACACGGAGACTTCTCTCGCTGTTGGGTAAGGTCATAAGAACGGACCTCTTAAGGTACCTATCTCCTAGGACCTCCCGGTGTCAGGTACCCAGTGTTTCTCAGCCTGTGTTGGTTCACTGATTCGTCTGCATGTGTGTCTCACAATATGTACAGTTAGGGTTAGAGGGTCAAATAAGGACAAAGAGGGAAACCACAGGTATGTAAACTCACAGTAGAAATTTGTTGAAAGTTTCGGACTTTCGTGACTACGGTCGAGTTTCGTTACGACCAGAGTTTTGGAAAAGAACGGGTCGAGTGGAGAGGTAGGAATTGAGTCAAAACGAGGACTTCCTTAGTCTTTGTCTTACAAGATACTTATTCTTCCTTCTCGTATTCCGTCTCTTTTTCTAAGTTTTGTTGATTTGTTTCTTATAGGTGTTTCTTTCCCTCCTTTGAATATAAAAGTACTTGAAGTTGTAAAACTGATGACTTCCTTTGGCCTGTAAAACTAATGACTTTGTTCTGTCAGGACACAAATCCTTACCTGCCTTCCGTGTAAACGAAATTCTCCCTCGTCTAGTCGATAACCCAACGGTCTCTAAAAGTAGGTTTTCAAGTCCATCACTGTTCCGATCCATTCCACGTGTCCACGTCGATACTCTTTCTTCTTTTTTTTTTCAATAAAAGACTAACATAGGGGGGATAAGACGAGTACTTTGAACGATCCTTGTCTTCCTTTCTCCTTCCCTCCTTTTCACAAAGTCCTCTCTATAGTTTTGTTTGTGTGGTTATATTTGTGTGTTTTAAGAACCGTCAAAACAGGAATGGAACCTCTTCCGGTTGGTTTTCAGTACAAAGAAAGTGTAATCGACGATTCTCGGAACTCGACTGGGTAGAAAGTGAAACATAGACTATTAGTGGTAGAGCATCTCCAACAGACATATACGCACAAGTCAGTACAGACTAAGAAACGTTGGGGTACCTGACACGTACCTTAAAAGGTCCGTTCTTGTGTCCTTACCCAACGGTAAAGGAAGAGGTTCATCATCTCCAACCGAGGGGAACATTTACACACACACGTGTCCCCTTAGTCGACGGGTCCCTTTTCCTCATAGGTTCGGATACCCATCAATATCAAGGCAGACACACATTTACTTATTTCACGACAAGTCGAAATCTGAAACCAGTGAACGTCTCCACAAACCACACTCATGTGGGTCAGTGAAGACCCATAGGACTACTTTACTCGTACGGCAATACTTGTTGAACCCGATTTTAAGTCTTGAGATAACAAAGTAAGGTTGACCCTAGAAAGACTCACAGTTACACAGGTGAAGAATCTGACGAGTAGGAAATTTTTACTAGATTTTAAGAAAGTGTTAGACTACGAAAAAAAGGTATTTAGTATCGGTAAAAATAGATTAAAAATAAATAAACAATTTGAAAATGACCTCATCTCAAATAAATTTTACAACACAATCAATAAACGGTACACGAAACGAACAATGGGAAGGAAACTCGTAAAATTTTTGGGATACTTAATCTATAACCACAGAGATAAAACATCTATTCCGGTTGTGACTTTTCCCAGTACATTGAAAAAGTTCTCGAGTAACTCATTTCCTACCTCGGGCGTCCGTTGGGGTTCAGGTGGAGTGGAACAACGGAAGGGGGCGGACCTAACAGAGAAACCGTTCTGTCCATTCTTTTATAAGACTTGATACTTGTAGGAGAACGAAATTGAGATCCGACATTCTTCGGATATAGGTAAATCAGGATTCCTCACCAGGGGGTGGGACGGACTTGGTCGAGTCGTTGGACAGTTCTCGATAACTTCGTAAACTCACCTTTCGACACTCTCGGGCTTAGATCCAGTTAAGGTTGTGTGGTAAAAGTGGTAAGTCACCTTTCGTCAAGGATCTGAGTCGACTCCGACCGCTCGACGGGAAAGTTTGGTTAAGGTAGTCCGTAATGTCTACGGGTTCTGTGGAACAGGGTCAGATGGACCTGTACCCCGAAAGATTTTCTCTCGGTTAAACGGGTAAAGTGTTCGTCCCTATTATAAGGTTCTCAAGAATGGTATAGTTTTTATTAAACCTGAGTTCAAAGGTTCTTTTGATTGTAGTGTATTTAAAATATACTATATTAATGTGCACTACCTTAGGGGACAGGACTCTTTAACTTCGGTGGATGTATAAGGGTTTAGACTCAATCAACAGGATTGTAAATACCAAAGAGGAATTTCGGGTTTATGGATACTCAGTATAACTAACAACTGAAGTTGAAGGAAGGTTAACTAAATTCGACTCATTGATTGTATCAAAAACCGTTTGTTACAAAAGATCTTCGTGTTTTTTCGAAGATGTATTTACACACACACTCCAGGGTGTTCTTTTTCTTTTCTTTTTCCATCCTGACGAAAGGTTAAGTGTCTAAAATCTCTATCCTTTCGACAAAACAATCACTGAGGAATTATTCTATAAGTACAACCCCGACCTTATGAATTAGAGGTCACGGGAAGTCTTTTTCTAGTCTCTACCTCATATTATAAGGACACCCCATTACAAAAATATTAAGTCTCAGTACCTTTGTATTTAGATACAATAGATTGCGGGTAAATAAACATTAAATAGTGGGTGATTCGACTGCCACCGAGTCTAGTACTTGTGAAATAACGGTTTAAGTGTGAATTTGACTTCTTTCACCCCTTTTGGTGATCTGGTAAGTCCATACTGCATTTAGTTTAGGGAATACTAATATGTCACCTTCACTGTTTATCTAAATTCCCTGCTAGACTATCTGTCTTACGGACTACTTGATGTCTGTCTCTAAACACTGTAACACGTCCTCTGTCCCTAGTTCGGGTAGGGGTTCATTTTCTTTACGTTTTTCGTTTTACCGACAGACTCCTCCGGAATGTTTATCGATACTTTTCTTCTCTTCACTTTTCGTTTCCTCTTTTCCTTTCTATATGGGTAAACTTACGTCTCAAGGTTTCTTATCGTTCCTCTCTACTCTATCAGAAGGAGTCACTAGTCACGTTTCTTTATCTCCTTTTGTTATCCTACCCTTTCTGATCTTTAGAGAAGTTCTTTTAATCTCTATGGTTCCCTTGTAAAGTGTGTTTCTACCCGAGTTATTTCCTGTCTTTACCACACCTGGATTGTCTTCGTCTTCTATAATTCTTTTCCACCGTTCTTGTGTGTCTACTTGACATGTTTTTTCTAGAACTACTGGGTCTATTAGTGCTACCACACTAGTAAGTGGATCTCGGTCTGTAGGACCTTACACTTCAGTTCACCCGGAATATTTCGTAGTGATACTTGTTTCGATCACCTCCACTACCTTAAGGTCAACTCGATAAAGTTTAGGACTTTCTACTACAACACTTTCACAACGTGAGTTATACGGTCGTTTAAATCTTTTGATTCGTCACCGGTGTCCTGACCTTTTCCAGTTAAAAGTAAGGTTAGGGTTTCTTTCCGTTACGGTTTCTTGCGAGTTTGATGACGTGTTAACGTGAGTAGAGTGTGTGATCATTTCATTACGAGTTGTAAGAGGTTCGGTCCGAAGTCGTTATATACTTGACACTTAAAGGACTACCGTTCGACCAAAATCCTTTCCGTCTCCTTGGTCTCTAGTTTAACGGTTGTAGACGACCTAGTACCTTTTTCGTTCTCTCAAGGTCTTTTTACAGATGAAGACGAAATAACTGATACGGTTTCGGAAACTGACACACCTAGTGTTCTTTGACACCTTTTGAGACTTTCTCTACCCTTAGGGTCTGGTGGACTGGACAGAGAACTTTTTGGATATACGTCCAGTCCTTCGTTGTCAATCTTGACCTGTACCTTGTTGTCTGACCAAGGTTTATCCTTTTCCTCATGCAGTTCCGACATATAACAATGGGACGTATAAATTGAATATATGTCTCATGTAGTACTCTTTGCGACCCGACCTTCTTCGTGTTCGACCTTAGTTCTAACGGTCTTCTTTAGAGTTATTGGAGTCTATACGTCTACTGTGGTGGGAATACCGTCCTACACTTCTTGATTTCTAGGAGAACTACTTTCACTTTCTCCTCTCACTTTTTCAACCGAATTTCGAGTTGTAAGTCTTTTACTTCTAGTACCGTAGGCCAGGGTAGTGAAGTACCGTTTATCTTCCCCTTTGTCACCTGTGTAACCGACTGAAATACAAAAACCCGAGGTTTTAGTGACGTCTACCACTGACGTCGGTACTTTAATTTTCTACGAAGGAACCACCGAGTCTGCCATTTCGCAGACGGATGTTACTCCCTCTGGACCCAAGTTAGGGACCCAACCCTTCCAGAGGACCTCTTCCTTTACCGTTGGGTGAGGTCATAGAACTGACCTTTTAAGGTCCCTGTCTCCTCAGACCACCCGATGTCAGGTACCCCAACGTTTCTCAACCTGTGATGACTCGCTGAAGTGAAAGTGAATGAGAAACCTTTCTTTCAATTCTGGTTCGATCTATCGTATAACTTTTCGTCTCTCTAATGAAACAGTTGTTTCCAGACAGATCAGTTCCGATACCAAAAAGGTCACTAGTACATGCCTACACTCTCAACCTGATATTTCTTTCGACTCTCGGCTTCTTAACTACGAAAACTTGACACCGTAACCTCTGAGAACTCTCCGGGAACCTGACGTTCCTCTAGGTCGGTCAGGTAGGATTTCCTCTAGTCAGGACCCACAAGTAATCTTCTTGACTCCAACTTCGACTTTGAGGTTATGAAACCGGTGGACTACGCTTCTCGACTGAGTAAACTTTTCTGAGACTACGACGCTTTCAAACTCCCGTCCTCCTTTTCCTCTACTGTCCCCTACTCTACCAATCTACCGTAGTGACTGAGTTACCTGTACTCAAACCCATTTGAAGCTCTCGACTACTACCTGTCCCTCCGGACCACACGACACCAAGTACCCCAACGTTTCTCGGTCTGTACTGACTCGCTGACTTGACTTGACTTCGGATTAAAGATGTAACTTGTCTCACTGGATGTTTTCTTTTCTAAGAACTCTAATTCTCGGATTTTTTTGTTTTCGTTTTGTTTTCTCTTTTCGACTAAAATAAAAGAATCTTTTTCCGGGGGTTACGACCACAAAAAGTACTTAAAGAACACAGGTCTTCTAAGAGAGGGTTGAGTAATGGGTTCTGGATCTACTCTAGAAGGGAGGAGATCTTCAGAAAGGATTTATTGGAGGGGTTCAAGTCACGAGGAAGGTTCATAAAAAAATTAAATAAAAATGAAATCCGACTCGACCGAGAAGAAACGAGGTACGGCCGGAAAGAGATCCACGCCACTCGCCCGCGACGAGAAACAACGCCACGTACCTCAAGAGTCACGTGACCGAAGAGAAAAACGTCTCGTACCCGAGATCCGCTGACCCGAAGTCATCAACGTCGTGCACCCGAGGCATAGACGCCTCGTGCCCGAATCAAAGACGCGTCGTACGTCCGAGAAGGGTCTGGTCCTTATCTTGGGTACAGGGGACTTAAACGTCCATCCAAGAATTGGTCACCTGGTTGTCCCTTCAGAGGTTCATAAAAAATTTGTTTTATTAATTATGTATGAGTATACAAGAGAAACGTTTAATAAAGTGTACAGTCACTTCGATATTCGAAGACTTCCCGTTTCTTTTCCTTTTAGTAGTTTGATACGTGTTTCAAAATCAAAGGAGAGACTGAAAGGTACACTAAGATTTATCTAGTGAAGAGAAGAACCGATACAGTGAACAAAAATAAATATTTTTCCACTGACCGGAGATGTAGGAGTTTATTGAAATTATAAGTTATCAAAATACTACTTGATATAGTATGAAAAGTAAATAGGGGTGGAGAGGAATAGGTACCGCGTGACGTGCCCAACGGTCAGACATTGATGGTACTTTCATCAGTATGACACAGCGTGAAGAAATAAAGGTCACGGATTAGGACACACTGTGTGTCGTTCTCGAGTCTTCGATAACGTAGTTCACTTACTTACGTTCGAAACATTTACTTGACTGTAAACACTTCGTGTATCTTATAAGGTCTGGATTTACACGTGACAGTTATGTCAGAAGTGTTGTGTTCGTTTCTTCTGTGTCACTAAGGTTAAATTGATTCTTCCTTTTACCTCCGAGTCTCTCTTAGTCGCTAAACAAGTTCCACGGTGTCGTCCACCGGTTTTCTAGCTGTGAGAACAACCAGACCGAGGATCCATGTATTCGTGAAAGAAAGACGGTGCTTTGTCGTAGTGATATAAAGTATGATGACATTCCTTCCCCGAATAAATACGAATAGACTAGTCTTACCGTTGTCATGAGTCGGGATTAAACTCCTTGTTTCCTAATCTTCTCTCCGACCCAAAGGGTGGTTTGGGAGGGGTCCGTTCGGTCTTACTTCAACGTTTCCCTCGACCCTTTATCGTCCGTTCTACTCTACTACCAAGAAATCCCAACACTAGTCCTTTCGGACTCCGAGACCGATCTCGACGGTCCGAACGTCTAATTCGAAGAAAGAAAGAAAGAAGTTTTCGTTCTTACAACTCTGAGATTTGAACAAAAGAAAATTTACGATATTCGGAAAGTCCTTTGCCGAAAGAGACCCTTGGACGAGTAATGTCTTTCGAGGAACTTCTTCACGGTTTTACATCAATCGCCCCTCCCTCGTCCCTCCCCTTAACAACCCGACTAAGTCACCTCGGTAAACTACCACTTTCACGGAAATAGTTCCCTCGTCTCTCTTATCGGGCCGCGGAAGAGTTGGTACGTCTCGTGTGTCTGAGGACCCTTTCTTTGAGTGTAAACCCACTTTACACCGACCTTTGTCTAAGGACTTTGATTACTCCTACAACGTCAATTACTGATGTCGTTATCGAGGATGTATGACTCCTGAGGTCCGCACCCCGACTCTCGAAAGATAACATAAATCGGAGTGTCCTGAAATACCCACCTTAATTAGTGGAGATATTTCCTTTTTCAACTCAGAATCTCTCGCCTTTTCTGATCGTGTATAGTGTGTCTATCGTGTACCGGTTCCGTAATGAACTTGGGGTCAGACTGTTGTCTTAGGTGTAATATGAGACGATAGAAAGTCATAGACTCATTTCTCTTGTGGCTGAGTTACCTGTTCTCAAACTCGTTCAACAAGTCCTCGACCACTACCTGTCCCTTCGGACTTCACGACGTAAAGTACCCCACAGTTTCTCAACCTGTACTGACTCACTGACTTGACTTGATTCTAGACGTTCCGACCAATTTTGTTCTGTATATGTCCCACATCTTTCACGTCCTTGTAAAAAGTGCTCAATCCTAAAGTATACACTACTAGTACTCAGGTGAAGGGAACCATTTTTACTTCTTGAACCTCGGGAACCAATATATTGATAGTGGTAATCTCAAATATCTTGTGGTTGTTCCTTCTACTGTGAATAAGGAGTCATAGTAGACACGTAGATCTTCGGTCCCGAACTATAGAAGTAGGAATCTTGGTAGAGAACTTTTCAAGGAAATTTTCTTTTCTTTAACCCTCCCGTACCCCGGTAAGTGTCTTGTCACTTCTCGAACCCGAAAACTTAATCTGTTAAGATTCGAGATGTGGGACTGATACCGTGTATAATCGGGAGACCAACACCCGTTCACCGAATTGTAAAATCTTAGAACTAAAGAAGTAGACATTTTACCCAGATTTTTAATAAATGGAATATTCCGATGTATAAATTTTTCACCGATTTGTCTCACTAGTAACGTTTCACTAATAAAACTAATGACCACACAAAGTACCAACAACTATAAAAAAAGTAATAACAACAGTAAAACCGATATTTGTACGTGACTAAATAGTATAATTCAATATTGATTACTGAATTGAAACACGATATTGATATTAGTTTTGTTACTGTGTATTATAGATGACCCACTCACGATACCCTGTCCCCGAAGGGATTACAGAGTCACCATTTCTTAGAAGGACGTTACGTCCTCTACGTCTTTCGTGTCCGAACTAGAGACCCCACCCTTCCAGGAGACCTCCTCCTTTACCCTTGGGTGAGGTCACAACAACCAGTATCTTTTAGGGTACCTGGCTCCTCGGACCGTCCTGTGTTAGGTGTCCCAGTGTTTCTCAGTCTGCACTGACTTCAACTGATTCGTGTCTGCGTGATACACTGCCCGTAAGAAGATCCAAGAAAGTGTACAGAACGTAACACAATAGGGGTGTAGTTAGGACAAACTATCGTTTGTTTTACAATAAGTGAATCCTCCATTTCTTTAACTTCTTCTCTCTCCAATACGTTACAGAAGGTTTTAGTCTCTCGATCACTTTTAAAGTCGAACCTTCTCGACCTTAAGTTTGTACGTTTCAGACTGAGCCCATTCAAAGGTACCCGTGAATGTTACCCTTAACAGATGTAGTCTTTAAACGTTTGCACCAAGACGTCTTGGGATGTGTGAAGTTTATACCACTCCTTAGGAGAGACTCTTTACCCGACGTCTCAACAGTATAAAGTCGTCTCAACGAAAATAAGTAAAGTGTACATATCAAAAGTATTTTCTAGAGTAAATTTATTTCCTAAGACAGTGACGGTTCGTAATTTAGTGAACCGGACCTTTCTCCTACGAAGTCCCGCTCTTCAAGAACCCGAGAACCGCACTGACCCTGTCGTAGTCCTAGGGTCTCACTACCTCTTACCGGTGCGGATTATTTTACAACCGAAAGTGTACTAAATATGTTCCAGATCGAGACAAGAAAAACCACGAGTACTAACTCAGAAGAGTTAACCCTTTCTCATATCTTATTGAGCTCATACCGTCAAAGGTGAGGGAGTTGACCAGTGCTTTATCACACTCTTAAAGTCGTGAGAACAGTACTTGTCGTCGGGACGTTGATTCAATGACCTCCGATTACAGATTGGTTCCCTTTCTGTCAAACCTGAGGTCTCTACGAACCAACAGTCCGAAACGACTACATAGGTCAACTATACTCAATCTCACTTAGTAGTAATATTAAGATTTATAAAAATAAGAGAATAAGAAAATTCAGGTCTATTAAATTTTCATGGAAGTCTATTAAAACATGAACTTTAAAGGGAGGTTTTGTTGGTAACTACATTTTCCTCCTATTCCTACTTAGAACTCCGTCCTTACCGGAATTTCTCTACATTCACATTGGGATTTCATTAGTTGAGTTTTAGAGAAACGACAGAGTATAATCTAGAATTTTGCAGTTTTACTGGTGGTATGTGTACACTGACTCTAGGTCTCAAATTCGGGTAAGAAGAAGGAAAATATCGATCATCAAAGGTTCATCCCTTGATAACTGATTTCTAATAACTGAAATAAGATAAACATGACGTACCACTAAAAAAACACACAAACGAGAAAATTAAAAATAAGTAAAATAGTCATACACAATGTACTCGTTTTTTTTTTTTTTTTTTTTCNNTTTTTTTTTTTTTTTTTTTTTTTTTTCCGTTCTGTTGATCCTTCGGAGGGTTTCTCAGTACAGTAAAGGTTGAATGAGAAAAAGTTCATCAAAACAGTTGTTTCGAAAAGGTAACCAAAGGGTGTACACTCACTTAATTACTTTTAATTAAAGTAAGGTACACTGTAACAGGGGACTCGCAGGAATCACTTAAGCCCCGAGTCACGAAGAAGTTCCCTACCTCTTCATTAGTTTTGTGATTAGTTTCGATTAGTTTTGTGGGAAACTAATCACATAAACCTTTTCCTTCTTAACTTAAGGAAAGAGGTTCCCGTGACGCCTGTTTCCTATGAGACGGACCTACTAAACGGGATACGTCCCCGGGTTCTCCTTCGTCCCCGGACTCCAGAAGAGATTTAACCGTATCGGGTGGGGTTTGTGTCTGAAAGGGTATAGTATCTTGTTTCTCGGAAACCACGACTGGTAAAGAGTTATTTACCTACCTAGTAATAGGATATTTAAATCGAGGAAGACGACACATATAAAAGAGGTATTTACTGAGACAAGAGTAGTCATCTATACGTTGTACGATTCCTAACACCTTCTCAACTTTATTTCAAAGGTTCAGTTTCTCTGATATCCTTCGAGTTTTTAATAGACTTAAACAAACGTTAATCGAGAATCGTTGTCAGTGGTACCGGAAACGGGTTTTCTCTTACTGATACTCTCGTAGTCCCTGAACGTCGTTACGGCTCTGCAGTGGTCCGAGATCGTCGGACCTTTCCTGGGTCGAGTTACCGAGGGGTGAGGTCATGTGAACGGACCTTTTAGGGTACCTGGCTCCTCGGACCATCCGACGTCAGGTACGCCAGTGATTCTCAACCTGTGCTGACTCGTTGAAGTGAAAGTGAAAGTCCGTAACCTCTTCCTTTACCGTTGGGTGAGGTCACAAGAACGGACCTCTTAGGGTTCCTCCCCCCTCGGACCACCCGACGGTAGGTACCCCAGTGTGTCTCAGCCTGTGCTGACTTCGCTGAATCGTCGTCATCGTCATCGTCGAGAATCGTTCTTTGGTGGGAGTCGTCCTTTGGGGAATATAGAACAGTTAAATCGTTTCTCATCAAATTGATGGGAATTTAGTTCGTGCACGGTACGAGACGATTACAGACCGGGTTCATGTCAAAAGGTTAGAAACTAGTGTGTTTTGGAACGGATTGAACAACCAAGAAACGTTTCTATTTTTTTCTTCCTTACTTCTTATTAATTGTCTATTGGTCTGGAGAGAGGATCGAAGGGGAAACCATTACAGTACTTGTTTGAACACTTTTCCACCCTAGATTTCTTTCTTATGTTCTTCAGTTGTTCTGTACGTGAACCTCTACCGTTACTGAGACCAGGGGGTAGAGTCGCCACTTGACTCTAGTGAAAAAGTTAAAATTTTTTATCTCAAAGATACTTCATTTCATGTTTCATTTCACTTCAACGAGTCAGCACAGACTGAGAAACGCTGGGGTACTTGATGTCGGATGGTACGAAGAGGTAGGTACCCTAAAAGGTCCTTTCTCATGTCCTCACCCAACGGTATATACTAGTGAGTTAGGGTGAGGACCCGTATACAAGTCTATTTTGATATTGAGTTTTTCTATGTACGTGGGGGGGTACAATTATCGTCAAGATAAATGTTATCGGTTGTGTACCTTTGTTAGATTTACAAATAACTGTCTCCTTACCTATTTGTTTCCATGGACAGAAAGTCCACTTGTAAACCTTTACTTAAGACGTACGCAGAGTCTCCGGGACTATTTCACCTCAGGGTGACGAAGTGCTACCTGGAAGTGTAGTCGAAACGAGGTAACGGACAGAGGGAGGGGATCTATCGTCAGGGTGGAAATTTTGACTTTCAGGACGTAGGGTCCTTGAGGAAGTCAAAGAGTCCTTGTAGGACCTGTTTTGTCCTACTATCCGATAGGGTATTAAGGGAAGGTTTATAAAAGTGGGTTTAGAAACTGGAACCGATATGAAACCCCCTTAATAATTAATCTGATATATTCACTATGACCTCTATTTCAGGATAGTAATTCTGTGACCTTGAACTTAGTTGACTTTAGAACAAGTAAAATGAGTCATGACAGACTGAGAAACCTTAGGGTACCTGACTTCGTACGGTCCGAAGGGGCAGGAAGTGGTAGAGGACCTGGAACGAGTTTCAGTACAGGTAACTCAGTCACTACGGTAGGTTGGTAGAGTAGGAGACAGTAGGGGAAGAGGAAGACGGAAGACAGAAAGGGTCGTAGTCCCAGAAAAGATTACTCAATAGAGAAACGTTGTCTACCAGTTTCATAACCTCGAAGTCGGAGTCGTAGCCAACGAGGTTACTTATAAGTCCAACTAAAGGAAGTCCCACCTGACCAAACTAGAGGATCTTCAGGTTCCATGAGAGCTCTCAAAAGAGGTTGTGGTGTCAAGTTTTCGTAGTCAAGAAGTCACGAGTCGGAAGAAATACCAGGTCGAGAGTGTAAGTATGTAATGAAGACCTTTTTGGTATCGAAACTAATATACCTGGAAACAACCGTTTCATTACACAGACGAAAAATTATACGACAGATCCAAACAGTATCGAAAAGAAGGTTCCTCGTTCACAGAAAATTGAAGTACCGACGTCAGTGGTAGAAGTCACTAAAGTCTCGGGTTCTTTTATTTCAGACAGTGACAAAGGTAACAAAGGGGTAGATAAACGGTACTTCCCTACTTTGACCTACGGTACTAGAAGCAAAAAACTTACGAATTAAAATTCGGTCAAAAAAGTGAGAGGAGAAAGTGAAAGTAGTTCTCCGAGAAGTCAAGGAGAAACGAAAGACGGTATTCCCACCACAGTAGATGTATAGACTCCAATAACTATAAAGAGGACCGTTAGAATTAAGGTCAAACACGAAGTAGGTCTGACCGTGAAACGTACTACATGAGACGTATATTCAATTTATTCATCCCACTGTTGTATGTCGGAACTGTATGAGGAAAGGGTTATACCTTGGTCAGATAACAAGGTACAGGTCATCTGTGGACTATAGACACAGTGACATCCGTTTAAGGGAACTAAAAGATTTGGAATTAAAGGAATAGACCCTTATATCGATAGGTAAGTAGGGAAAAGATATAATAATCAACACGTGTACCGACGGTTCCTGTTTATGGTGTAGAAGATCGTAGAAGACGTCGATCCACATCGGTGTCCTGATTGAAACTTAGTTTTCTTACGTTTATTTTTATAACTCTCCATCGAAGATCTTTCGAAAGAGTCGTGTGAAGGTCGTATAAAAGTACTGGAATAAAAAAAAGTCACAAAGGAGGAACGATGACTGTTCTTTCACCTGTTTTATTGACCTCGATCTGATCAGACTAAACCCGACACTGTACCGGACCCTATATCTCTACCCCTTTGTTGTTTCCTCTTCTTCGGGTCCATAGACTCCGGAAGGATCTAGTTTAGGTAGTAATGTAGGAACTTGAGGTCTGACATGTCCTCTCTTTTGGTTTAAACATAGAACAAATACAGTGACAATAGGTCCTAACCTCTGTTCGTGTAAAATAAGAGTCGGTTTAAATAGGATCGACTTTCCGATTAAGAAAGGTAAAAAACACTCCTAATTTTCTATAAATTACGTATTTGGTAAATCACACTAGGTATCATGTATCTCGACTGAGTAATCTTTTCTGGGACTACGACCCTTTCTAACTTCCGTCCTCGTCCCCTACTGTCTCCTACTCGACCAACCTACCGTAGTGGTTGAGTCACCCGTACTCAAACTCGTTCGAGGTCCTCTACCACTTCCTGTCCCTTCGGATCTTACGACGTCAGGTACCCCATCTTTTCTCGACCTGTACTGACTCACTGGCTTGTTGTTGTATCGCGTCGCAACAGTAAGTAAGGACTGATAACAGTTACTGTTACCACTCTCGTTAACCCACCCGTCACTTTGTGCAACTTTTAAGAGTTGACCTTCGTCAAAAAGTAACAGAAGGGTTTAAACGGGGGTTGGTGAGAAAGGTCAGACTTGATAGGTCCACCGTGATCACCATTTCTTGGGTGTATTGTTATGTCTTCTGTTCTCTCCGCACCAAAGCTAGGGACCCAACTCTTCTAGGGAACCTCCTTCTGTACCATTGGGTGAGGTCATAAGAACGAACCTCTTAGGGTTCTGTTTCGGGGGACCACCCGATGTTAGGTATCGTAGAGTTTCTCAGTCTGTTTTGATTTCACTGAATCGTACTAACATGTGAGAAAGGACGGACCAGACTATGAGGAAGGGACTATGTGGTCTGGTGAGTGTAGAGTAGTAAGTGGTTTATGTGAGGTTTGTGGATAAGAGGGTCTAGAAACGTTAAGAGAAAAGAGACTGGTCTACTAGGAAAGAGTTGATAAGGACCTCTGACTAAGTCGAAAGTCCTGAGACGGTGGGAGTGAAGGGGTCGAGGGGATCTTCCTGTCTTCTGAAGGTAGAGACGAGGGTGTTGTGTGACGTGTGGTGTATGGGACTTAGGGGTGATCGCCACTCGTAAAGAGACGGACCTTCGTAAGGGGAAGTTGTATCGTGTCGGAAGAAGACCAGGACCTGTAGTGGGGTTGAAGACAGGTGACAGAGACGACGAACCGTAAGTTCAGGAGTCATACTATACGTAGAACATTACCATGTAAACTGAGTACTCAGATGTGAACTGAGAAGGCCTTTTGCCTTACACGGTACGAGTGTAAGACGACAAAGAGACTTTTTTTTCACACTGGAGGTTTTGGACTACTCACCATGTCACTCTACAAACCTTTCTTGGTGTTAAGGTCTTTACAGGGACACAAGTTTACTAAACGGAAACCTTACTTTGGATTACCTACTCCTATTCACCGAGACTTGGTAAAAAATGAGTGTTGGACTGGTTGTGGTGTTCACATTACAAAAAAGGTTATATTAAAGAGGTTGAGAAGTTGTGGTCGACCCACAGGATGTTAAGTCAAGTTGAGACCGTGATAGAAGGATCTCAATCGTAGTCTAGGGTATTGAAATCCTGAGCCCCGGTGTTCCGAGGTAAACTATGGTCGACGTTCAGGGTCCAAGAGTGGTCATGAGTCTGGTCGGTTAATATGTCCCCCAAGGTTGTCGGTTGGGGAGGAGGGGTCCAAACTATTAAGCGATTTTGTCAGTATCTTAACTCCTTTCGTGAAATGAATGATAAAGACGGAATGGTATTTCCTATGTTGAGCCCTTGTCGGTTACCCTTTTCAACCCGTGTTTGCTCCCTACCTCTAACACCAGTTTCTTAAAGGTACGGGAGGGGTCCCCGTGTTGGGGGTGGGGAGTTGGGGTTTTGAAAACTCTAGAAATACCTCCAAAATACTATGTCCTTACTAACTGTTTTAACAGTCGGTAACCGTTAATTACGTTCAAGGTAGTGGAGAGGAGAGGGATCTCCATCCCTCACCCCGACTTTCAAGGTTCGGTGATTTAGGACGATACCAGAAAGACCTCTGGTCGGGGGTATGACTTCTATAGACGACGACGACGACGACGACGACGACGACGACGACGACGACGACAACGATTCAACGAAGTCAGCACGGGTTGAGACATGCTGGGGTATCTGCCGTCGGGTGGTCCGAGGGGGCAGGGACCCTAGAGGTCCGTTCTTACGACCTCACCCAACGGTAAAGGAAGAGGTTACGTACTTTCACTTTTCAATTTCACCTCAGTGAGTCAGTACAGGTTGAGAAGTACTGGGGTACCTGATGTCGGATGGTCCGAG
The DNA here is from genome assembly GCA_006410555.1 of Capra ibex. Lineage (NCBI taxonomy): Eukaryota > Metazoa > Chordata > Mammalia > Artiodactyla > Bovidae > Capra > Capra ibex. Next base: position 2,123,544 of record SJYO01042875.1, on the reverse strand, counting down.
GAGGCAGGTACCCTAAAAGGTCCGATCTCATGACGTCACCCAACGGTACTCCCCAGGGGTTTATCGTCAGTAGAGTAATCGTTTCTTGTGCGTAGCGAGGGCTTTAAGGCTACCGAAAATCCTCGACACACGGTCTCTGGTCCCTGTCTTTGGTCTATACGTAAATGACAAGTGTCGCCGAAGGATGAGGCAGAACGAATTGATCATATTTGATGAAGTCTTGTCTCCTCTGACGGATTCCTCTTTGTCCATCATGTTAAGACTCGGTTTAAATCTCAGTCACGAAAGACTACGGCTGCTGTGATGGTGTAGTGTTCAGACGGACGATCCGTCGAGTGTAGTGGTGGGGCATTGTTATTGTTACTATTTTTACTGTTGGTCCCGATTATAAATAACGGGTTCGAAGTCTACGGTCTTTTCTGCGATTCAGGAAGTATTAATAAAGTAAAACAAGAGTGAAATATATTTGTATATACTGAACTTGAGAAAGACAGTGGTAAAATATCTATTTCTTTGTCTAGGCCTTGAAGCCTACTGAAAGGGTTTCAGTGTCTTACTCGTTCATCATCTCAATCTTGAACTCTTGTCTAAGTAGTCCGTCGTTTCGTTTTCAGAGTGGTGTGACGGTCTTACGTAAAAGGACCTGCGCTGTAGGTCGAGTATGCATGGGAAGTAAAAGGTGGAGGAGGTCCCTCTCAATTGATGGGGGAGGGGACACGTAGGTGTCGTGACCTATGCGGGACGAAAACCTGGTGAGTGTCACAACAATCTGGAGAATCACATTTCCAGACAGAGTAGACGAACAGGCTCACGGATAAATTAGTGTACCACGTAATAAATAGAAGCGTTCAAGTCTAGGACCACCTTTCCAAGTATGTGCTATCAGTTAGTAAGTTGAATTGTGTGTTATTACTTGTACATTCTTTATGAAATACCCAACCTTACTCAAAACCAGAGAGGTGGACATATTACCTCTGACGAGAGAGGACCTTTATCTCTGTTAAGAGTAAGAAGCTACGGTCCTTTACGAGTTCTGAAGTACTCGGTTATGTACACACGTCAACCGTTCTCCGTTGAACCCTTTTACGAGGGGATGATAATGTTCTGTGATAACTTTCCCCTGGTTTTTTCTTTTAAGGATGACGGGATTGCACTAGGTCGACGGTCTCTGTTCAACAGTAATGTGGTCACCTTTCAATAACGGAGATCTGACCTTTGATCGTTTAACCGGACTTCAGTCCTCTGTGTTAGAGACAACGTATAGTGTATTTGAGATCAGTGTGATACGTTTGCGTTCGATAGGGACGAACCCCCTTCGACAGTAACATAGAGTGGCGGTCCATACGCTAGTCGCAGACCACCCGTCTAACGGTTCGGTCGGTAGACACAACACGACCCAACGATACCGTGTCCGTCCCTCGATACATGCACCACAGAACGAAAGTGGTCTCGGTGCTTCCGGCCCGCACTACTGTCTCCGACAAGCTGTACGACCTCGAGGTTTCTTTACATGTATAAACCAAATTAAGTACTTTGTAGATAACTTCTGGACGAGTCTTCTGAATCTAAACACAGTTCCGAGACGACAACACTCTGGGGACTAACCTGTGCATAAAGAGATTCGTTCATTTCAGGAGTGTACATTTATTCCTGGGTTTCGAGTCACAAAGTGTTTGTCCCACACACATGGTGACCACCATACACCTTGCAAATGTCCATAATGTTCCTGTTTGAACGTTTGTAAAGTCGTCGACGCTTAATAACAGTACACACGATCTTTTATTAGTAGTATCATTTACGAATTGTAGTGTATTCATTGACTAATTTTTCAAGTTTCATTCATCAAGTCAAACAATTTAATGTAATCTTTAATACCTATTTTCATCTCATACACTTATATTCATCTCATACACCCACTCATATAAGTATCTTTAATACTGACATCTCTCATACACCTACACTTTCTTTGCCCCTTCCATCCAGTGTTTGACCACAGTCTACTCAACCGACTTGCCCTAGACAGTAACATCGAAAACCAAGACGTTAAAATAACGATCACCGATTGACCCTTTTAGTTGACCTGTTATGTCTGTTTACATCCAAAGAAAACTTTTGCTAAGGTAAAGGTATAAGGTTCAGATGGTTTTATTTGTAGAAGATTATGGAAGTACAGGAGTCTGTGGTCAGATCCGTAACTCCTACACTTCCACTTCTTCTCTCCAGGGACCGTGTCAGATTGGTCTCTGTGTGTACCCCTTTATTTATATTCAATCACACTATAAATATTGTTACTCTTTATTGAACCCTCGGTCTCTCCCCCCTTTTTTTCTTTGGAGAAAGGTTATCTCTCCTTATCGGTTTCTTCAGAAGTGTCCCTCCACTTGTGACACAATTTGGAATCGCGGATTGTCTATAATAGATCTGTATATTTTTCCTTTTCTGTAAGGTTCGTCGACTTTTTCGTACTCTTTTTTACGACTTACCATTTGGATTACCCATTTAACGTAAAAGAATGAGACAAAAATACACGCTTGTTTTCTATCAGTATATTGATAAGGTCCATGAAATATTCATTCTCTTGGTCCACAACTTACCTCAATGTGTGTTAAGGTTTGGGTACAAGAGAGGTGATATAGGATAGTATATGTCGGTAAGTGTAGACTTAGGAGTAGTAGCAAATCGATAACAACAACAAGCCAGCGATTCAACCAGGCTAAGAAACACTGTGGTACCTGACGTCGTGAGGACCTCAAACGAGTTTGAGTACAGGTAACTTAGTTACTACGGTAGGTTGGTCGAGTATGAAACATTGGGGTACAGGAGGACAGGAGTCAGAAAGGGTCACAGTCCCAGAAAAGATTACTCAACCTCGGGTTCTCTTATTTTAGACAGTGACAAAGGTGCAAAAGGGGTAGATCACCCTACTTCCGTGTATCTCTGACATTCTGATTCACTCGAAGCAAGCACAAAAGCCACAAAAGCTCCCTCCCCCAAACGAAAATTCTACACATAATAAATAAACCGAAGTGACTCGGAATCGACCCCGTGTCCCGTAGAAATCGACGTCGTACTCCTTAGATCTAGGAACTAGTCCCTAACCGAGGTCCGACGGACGTTACCCTCGAGTCTCAGAATCGGTGACCTGGTGGTCCCTTCAGGGTATGATCGATAATTAAGAATAAATAAGAGTTAGGTGGTTCACACTTTACGATTAGTCGTGTTCTTCCTTATTACACTAGACAAAGATTTTCCAGTCATAGGACGTGACGTTCGTTTAAAACCCGAAGTGTAATGAAAGGGAATTTTATATATATATATAAGAGGTATGTTATTGAGGGGTTCTGTGAACGTAATCAATAAAATCCGATTTCGGTTTTTCAAAGTTCTCTGAGAGGGTACAAAAGGAAAGAAGGTTAAACATGTGTCTATGTAAACAGTTTTTGTTTTTATTACCTTTCTGGGGTAAGAACACCTTTTATAGTAATCTCTGTTCCGTCCTTCCTACGACTCGATACCGTAACTAATTATTCCGGAACTGTAAACCCCTAAGTGTAAACTCCTTAAGAGGTACTTTTGTGGTCACATGACTCCTGTGAATTAGGTTAGTTCAGTCTCTGTGCGTCCTGAAGGTGGTAGTAAAGAGGAGGAGAAAGTTCTAAATTAAACTTTTTATTGCTGTTTTACGGTGTCTAAGAGATGTCAGTTGAAACTTTCGTTTTTCCGTTTAAACTTTTCTTATACCGATGTCAAGACAAAAGGAATAAATGTTCGGTCGTCAAAAAGATTTAGTTTGGTCTACTAGTCGATGACTGAAGTCGATCCACGTAAAGTGGACACCTTTATCCTTCCTGTAACGTTGTCTTCGGTTTATATTTTTGAAAACTGGATGATCATACCTTTTTTGTTCCTCCTTTTAACATCATCATCAGAAAGGTACTTTTCCTTGTAAAAGTTGAATTTCCCTTTCAAGATGTCGTCTCCTTTTATTAAAGTCACTTTTATCACTGTTTTGACTTAAACTCTCGGTTAGTCTCTTTGTCTCTCGTTAAATTTGGGGTGACACGGTAAATGGTTGACACGCTCGAACCTCTAAAGAGGAGAGAGTCAAACGAGTATAGTTTTCCTCAAAGTATCATACATAGTATGTCTAACGGAATTCCTAATACCAAGTTCAACCTTCCCACGAACCGTTGTTCTTTTCTGTATCATATACGATTTATTTCCCCCAGAGGTGTAAGTCAAGGTAAGTTGACTACCACCGTAAACTAACAGATTACCTTCCACTCTGTTAGCTCCCGAAGGGTCCCCGAGAGCACCATTTCTCGGGCGGACGGTTACGTCCTCTGTATTGATTCTCTATGCTCAAGGTAGAGACCCACCCCTTCTAGGGGAATCCTCCCGTGTCGTTGGGTGAGGTCGTAAGAACGGACCTCTTAGGGTACCTGTCCTCTTGGACCGCCCAATGTCAGATATCGTAGAGTGTCTCAGCCTGTACTGACTCCACTGAATCGTCCTGACCACTTGTAAGACCTAGAGAGGTGGTTAACAATTTCGAAACTAACAAAACAAATTACATGTAACAATTTAAAAGATAGAGGACTTACGACTATAGATAAATTTTTATAACTAAAAATCGTATAAATAGGACATAGACTGGTTGAAAACTTTAACGGAATAGATAGGATTTCCAATAAAAAGGATTAATAGAAATAAGGGGTCTTTATCTTAGGGGAAGAGGTCCTCTAGAAGGACTGGGTCCCTAACTTAGGTCCGTAGGGTGTGACGTCTGTCTAAGAAATGGTAGACTCAGTGGTTCCTTCAGGTATTTTAGGGTATGAGATTTTATTAATAACAAAATACAGAAAAAAAGGGTTGTAAATAGAGAAAAAAGGTAATGTAGTACCAGAAAACAACCTAAAGTTAATTAAGTTCATTATGTTTTTAAAAACCTAACTTCATTAATTGAATCACTCAACTAGTCACGAAATCTAAAGGTACCACTATCGTTTCCTCTTCTGTAAAGATAACAGATGAGGGGTTTCCGCGTAGATCGTTGTTTCAGTTTTTTCGACGTGGTCTAGACCCGGTAACACCCATTACTGGTCAAGATCTTACCATCTTTCTTCGGTGGTTTGTCTAAGACGATTAAGTCTTGTCCTGACCCGAAACGGGGTCCCTTGAAACAAAGTATTAGAGTAACTTCTTTAGGATATCCATTGATATGGGTAGTAGAACCTAATCTCCCACACCCGTCGGAGTACAGAACTGTACCTGTCGAAGGACCGGACATGAAAGTCTAGGTACTTTGTGTCTCGACAGTCATTTTATTTGTTTTAAGTTTAATAACCTAGTTTAAGTCATATGGGAAGTCTCTTCATCCCAGGTGAGGTGTTAGGTCAGATTATTTTTCTCCGTAAAGTCTCCTAAGTTAAGTATTGAAGATGGGACCGTTGTAAATCAGAAAGTAGAAATATAGGGGATTTTGGACACGTATATACATAGGGGAAATCAGTGGTCTCTAGAGAAATATGGTGGGTGTACACTGGTTATATACATAGAAGTACTTTAGTTATTATCGTGTTTCAAAAGTAAGATTATAATTGTGGGGATAGTGGTTGGACGGAGAGGTAAATGCCAAAATACAGGAACATGATTTATTAAATAGATGTCACCAGAAATAGGGACAGAACGGAAGATACGTGTCATTTTAGGACCAGTCAATTCCGTTGGGAAGAAGGTCTGAAGGAGACTCGAGAAGGACCCAGGATGTAGAAGGCAAAGTAACTACCGTGTATATGGTCATACAACAAACTAGAGTAACTTTCATCTGTAAAGAAAGACGTAAAAGTGACAGTTCTTGACTGGAATTTAATATATGACAATAGACGTAAATAGTTAATCCAACGAAAAACACCCTCCCCCCAAGTACAAACCCTTGCGTACATTCTTAATTTCTAAAGTTTTAAATTTATTTATTTATTTATTTATTGTCGTTCCTTACCTTTTAAGTTAAGTTTGGTCCAACCGACCACCTTTTTACATGGTCAAGTTTATTGACTCCCAGTTTTCCGTTCCATCTATGACCAAACCTAAAGGACGACGTCAAACCCTAGTCCAAGAAGAGACACGCTCATCGATCCGGCGTCTTTAGTACTTGGAGTATGGGTAGGTGTCATTGAATGTCTTCTTCTCTTTCTGACTAAGAAGGGTACCGGTCTAAGTGGAAGGTGTATTAAAGGTTAATGACCTTTCACTTTACTCTCCTTCTTTAATTAGTCTAAATAGGTGTCTCGATCTCTCCCCAGTAGCAGTGGATGTCGTGTTTCTGTGACAGGTTCAGCTCCAATTCAACTCTTACATAAGTCGATTTACATCGGTGATCTGGACGTCACCAATTTAATCGTGCCCAAATAAAAAAAGTGTATTGTTCTCGATCCACAGATGGTCTTAATTGAGTCAGTGGATTTCAATACTCCTGACCGTACACACTCTACGAGAACCAGAAAGGGAGTACGAACAAAGTCACCCAATATATATCCTCCCTAACTTTTCTATTCATTCATATAGTCTTTACGGTATCCAAACCAAAAAGTGACTACCTCTTCCATAAATGTTTTTACCTCTCCCCACTCGGATTTCATTTAGACTATTACTCAACATCTAACTTTACCTTTCGTTACTCAACTACGTAGTAAAAAGTAAATATACGTATGTATGTATCTTTATATCTATCCATGTAGTGAAGTACCCTTTATCTACCCCTTTGTCACCTTTGTCACGGTCTGAAATAAAAAAACCCGAGGTTTTAGTGACGTCTACCACTGTCGTCGGTACTTTAATTTTCTACGAATGAGGAACCTTCTTTTCAATACTGGTTGGATCTATCGTATAAGTTTTCGTCTCTGTAATGAAACGGCTGTTTCCAGGGCAGCTCAGTTCCGATACCAAAAAGGTCACCAGTACATACCTACACTCACAACCTGACACTTCTACCGACTCGCGGCTTCTTAGCTACGAAAACTTGACACCGCAACCTCTTCTGAGAACTCTCAGGGAACCTGACGTTTCTCTAGGTTGGTCAGGTAAGACTTCCTCTAGTCGGGACCCTAAAGAGACCTTCCTTACTACGATTTCGACTTTCAGACCATGAAACCGGTGGAGTACGTTTCTCAACTGAGTAACCTTTTCTGAGACTACGACCCTCCCTAACCTCCGTCCTCCTCTTCGTCTGCTGGCTCCTACCCTACCGACCTACCGTAGTGACGGAGCTACCTGCACTCAGACTCACTTGAGACCCTCAACCACTACCTGTCCCTCCGGACCGCACGACGCTAAGTACTCCAGCGTTTCTCAGCCTGTGCTGACTCACTGACTTGACTTGACTTGACTTGTCTAATATACATACAGGCACACACATACAAGATAGAGACGGGTAATTTTCCTAGATTTGGTCACCGTTAGGAAGGTACTACTCGTACAAATCAAAAACCAAAGATACATGACACACACGGATACAGGCACCCTAGGAGGTCCGTTCTGGTGACCTCCCCCAACGGTGGGGAACGGAGGAGGTCCCCCAAAAGAGTTGGATCCCTACCTTCGACACAGAGAATGTAGAGGACATAGTTGTCCGTCCAAGAAATGATCACGGAACACCCTTCGGAGAGAGACGATTTCTTTGAACTCGGGGATTCTCATTGCCGAAGAACTCTTGACCGTTCCCCTTTTAAGTTCTACCCAGGTTCGGTGGAGTAAAGTATTTTGTTCCTTAACGACTTTCTTTCTACCTCTATCTAGTTTTGTGGTAGCCTCAGTCAAACTCCCTGAGGTGAACACCTCAGGTCCTGTAAACACTTAGTTCGACTATTGTTATAACTGTCTAACATTGGAAAACTCACTTTATCTTTACGTAAACATATATGACCAAATTTATTTACCCCCTCTCTCTTTTCAATGTTAAATATCATCTTCTGAACATAGCTAGAAGTTTTATATAAAACAGTCAGTGACAACTACTTACTTATATTTTATGAATAATTTTTTGGAGTGGTATATCTTTGGAATATCTGTGAATTAGTTCACTTTTTTCCAATCATAATGGTCAACACCATCTTTAATTGTAAACCACGAATCACTATATTACGACATTCTTCTTATAAACCGTCTATTATTACGACGACGACGACGACGACGATTCAGCGAAGTCAGCACAGGCTGAGACACGCTGGGGTGTCTGCCGTCGGGTGGTCCGAGGAGGCACGGACCCTAAGAGGTCCGTTCTTGTGACCTCACCCAACGGTAAAGAAAGAGGTTACGTACTTTCACTTTTCACTTTCACTTCAGCGAGTCTATTATGACGATCCTCCGTATTTAGTACTCCTTTGTAGTATGTTTAAGTTTGACTTCCTATAAGATGTTTCATTGACCGGACCGTACAAGTTTATACAGTACTTTCTATTTCTTGATGATCCTTATTTTATTTATTAAATGTTCCTGTATTACATGTTGTGCCCGAAGGGATTACCGAGTCGTCATTTCTTAGACGGACAGTTAAATCCTCTACACCCAATCTAGGGACCCAGTCCTTCTAGAGGACCTCTTCCTTTACCGTTGGGTCAGGTCATAAGAACGGACCCTTTAGGGCACCTATCTCCTCGGACCTCCCGATGTAAAGTACCCCAGAGGTTTCACAGTCTGTACTGAAACACTGACTTGTTGTCACATGTTGTTCCTTGTATCAGTTATAAAATATTACTGGAACAAATCTCGGATTCGATATTTTTGTAGATTAAGGATACGACGTGTGTACTTTGATTAAATATTTCGTTGATATTGAAGTCAATTTTTTTCTGACTCCTTAACAAAGTCTGACCTCCTTGAATTTTTATGTACAGTAGATTCACTTAATTATAATGACCTAAACTAGGTCTTGTATTTTTCCTGTAATAAGTCTATACTCCCTTTAAAGTCAACCCATATACATAATTTTACGTCATAACCCAGTTACGATTGAAAGAATAAAACTATCAACACGATAGTAATACACCCCCTAATAGGAACAAAAAATTCTATATGTTTAGCTATATTGAATTGAACGTTTACCAAATCTCTGTTGCAATGTATACTTATACACGAGGCACACATACCACGTATACATTATGTCTTTCTTACGATTCTGTTTACACCTTTTCATAATTATTGGTTTCTTAGACCCACTATCTTTATGCATGACAAAACGTTGAAGAGACTTATAAAGCGTAATAAAATTTTATCTTTCAAATTTCTCCTTCTTACCCTTGTACGGGAAACGAATCGTTGGTTCACACAACTACTATTGTATGTAGAGTCCCGGGTGTTCGGTTGGAGTTGGTTTTGGTGACGTGAAGAAATAAAGGTTTAATATCACCCTAACAGGGAGTTCTTATCCTTTAAATCTATATGTTTATTTATGTCTATTAGATAAGAAAATGGTACGAGGTAGTTCATAGAAAACTCTTCACAATCAACGAGTCAGCACGGCTGAGAAACTCTGGGGAACCTGACGTCGGATGGTCCAAGGACACAGGTACTCTAAAAGGTCCGTTCCTATGACCTCACCCAACGGTAAAGGAAGAGCTCCCCTAGAAGGGTTAAGTCCCTAGCTTGGGCCCAGAGGACGTGAAGTCCGTCTAAGAAATGGCTGACTCGATGTTCCCTTCGGGGGTAGAAAACCCTTTCAAGTCGTTTAAACAGGACCAACAGTGAAACGCTTATTTGGTTCGTAAACAGAGACCTGGTGGTAGACGAGAGGACGTCCAGTTAAGAAAGAGATGACTCTACCCAAGTGGTTCAACGTCGACGAAGAAGTAGAGGGACTACACCGGTGGAGTGGACGAGTGCTCTAGTGACTAAAGGACCGAACCGACCCGGGTCGACAGGAGACACCTCGACCAGGGTCCTCAGATTCTTCGAGTGGGAAACCGACGACAGGGGTGTGTATTGTTCGTGGAGACGACTTTCACGTTGGAGTCTTTGTCAGGAGGGGTGGTTCTCAGAAGTCTCTACGAACTTTGGGAGTCTCGTTGAGGTTGATTGAGGGTTCTCCCATTCCCTCTTTTGAACCAAAGAGGTTCTTGTCACCTGTCCACGAACAAAATAATGACATCGTCCCCAATTTTTTGTTACGGGGTACTCGGTCTAGATCGGACAACGGGTAATATATATAGGGTGTTTGGTTGTTGTATATTAATACTGGCTAAACATAACAACATACCGTATTTGTTTGTGTAATATTTCGTTGATAGAAGGTCAATTTTTAAGTTACAATTTTTTCTTACCAAAGACGTAAACATTTACCAACCTTCTTTCAGTTTTCTTCTTATAGATGTTGGGTACTCTTTTATATTTTAAGTTTAAAGTTCCAGCTATGTAATTCAAAATAACCCTACGTCAGTCCGAAAAAGTAAATATACAACAGATCCCAATGAAAGATACGATTTTACCGTCGTGTCTGAGGGACCTTTCAGAATGTTTAATTGATGAACCTCAAAATGTTTTTTTCAAACACTACAAGTTCGACCAAAATCTTTTCCGTCTCCTTGGTCTCTAGTTTAACGGTTGTAGACGACCTAGTAGTTTTTTCGTTCTCTCAAAGTCTTTATGTAGATAAAGACGAAGTAACTGATACGGTTTCGGAAACTGACATACCTAGTGTTCTTTGACTCCTTTTGAGACTTTCTCTACCCTTAGGGTCTGGTGGACTGGACGGAGAACTCTTTAGACATACGTCCAGTCCTTCGTTGTCAATCTTGACCTGTACCTTGTTGTCAGACCAAGGTTTATCCTTTTTTTAATGTAGTTCCGACATATAACAGTGGGACGAATAAATTGAATATACGTCTCATATAGTACTCTTTGAGACCCGACTTTCTTCGTGTTCGACCTTAGTTCTAACGTCCCTCTTTAGAGTTATTGGAGTCTATACGTCTACTGTGGTGGGTATACCGTCCTTCACTTCTCCTTGATTTTTCGAAGAACTACTTTCACTTTCTCCTCTCACTTTTTCGACCGAATTTGGAGTTGTAAGTCTTTTGCTTTTAGTACCGTAGACGAGGGTAGTGAAGTACCCTTTATCTACCCCTTTGTCACCTTTGTCACAATCTGAAATAAAACCCCCCAAGGTTTTAGTGACGTCTACCACTAACGTCGGTACTTTAATTTTCTGTGAGGAACTTTCTTTTCATTACTGGTTGGATCTGTCGTATACTTTTTCGTCTCTGTAATGAAACGACTGTTTCCAGGTAGATCAGTTCCGATACCAAAAAGGTCACCAGTACATACCTATACTCTCAACCTGACATTCCTTTCGACTCACAGCTTCTTAACTACGAAAACTTGACACCACAACCTTTTCTGAGAACCCTCAGGGAACCTGACGTTCCTCTAGTTTGGTCAGGCAGTATTTCCTCTAGTGAAGTCAGTGAGTCAGCACAGGCTGAGAAACGCTGGGGTACTTTACGTCGTGCGGTCCGGAGGGACAGGTAGTGGTCGAGGGCCTCAAGTGAGTCTGAGTGCAGGTAGCTCAGCCACTACGGTAGGTCGGTAGAGTAGGAACCAGCAGGGGAAGAGGAGGATGGGGGTTAGGGAGGGTCGTAGTCTCAGAAAAGGTTACTCAGTTGAGAAGCGTACTCCACCGGTTTCATGACCTCGAAGTCGAAATCGTAGTAAGGAAGGTTTCTTTAGGGTCCCAACTAGAGGAAATCTTACCTGAACAACCTAGAGGAACGTCAGGTTCCCTGAGAGTTCTCAGAAGAGGTTGTGGTGTGAAGTTTTCGTAGTTAAGAAGTCACGAGTCGGAAGAAGTGTCAGGTTGAGAGTGTAGGTATGTACTGGTGTCCTTTTTGGTATCGGAACTGATCTGCCTAGAATCAGCCGTTTCATTACAGAGACGAAAACTTATATGATAGATCCAACCAGTATTGAAAAGAAGGTTCCTCATTCGCAGAAAATTAAAGTACCGACGTCAGTGGTAGACGTCACAAAAACCTCGGGGGGTTTTATTTCAGATTGTGACAAAGGTGACAAAGGGGTAGATAAAGGGTACTTCACTACCCTGGCCTACGGTACTAGAAGCA